>DWAJ01005554.1:0-11372 GCA_018238005.1 Eurema mandarina | reverse complement strand
GCAGGTAAAGTGAAACTTTAACACATTACTATTGTATAAAAACTTGCATTAACTATTTTTAAATATTAAAAATTTATCATATGCGCAAAAATACGTGTCTAACTTATTTCACACCTACCCCCGAAAAGGTATATTATTGTCTGTTCGCCCTATTGTATTTAACAACAAAAATACAACATCTGTGAAAAATTTAAGCTATCTGTCTATAGCGGTTTATCAGGTGGTGACAGACAGACGGACAACGAAATCTTAGTGGCGTCCGTTTATTACTCTCCTAGCTGTGCCCCGCGGTTTTAACTGCGGTGTTCCCGTTCCAGGATAAAAACCGGGATATAAAGTATCCTATGTGTTAATCCAGGGTATCACCTATCTACCAAATTTCAACTAAATCGGTCCAGCCGTTTTTGCGTCAAAGATGTCAAACATACATCCATACATACATTCTCAAAAACTTTCACATTTATAATATTAGTAGTTAGCATGGGTAGGGAACCCTAAAAAGTATATCTATATTTTTGTGACGTTCAGTTCTAAATTCATCCACCGAATTATATTACTTTTTTGCTAAATGACGGCTCAATTGGAAATATTATTTCCAGTTCATTGACCGCGTCTATACCATTTAGGTGAATATTATTGATAGGCTCTTTTTTTGTATAAGTATGAAATAAATTTGGTTAGGTAAGAACCGGAGTCACACTCGATGCGGTTTTTACAAAGTACTACCTAGCTGTTACCTGCGACTCCGTCCGCGTGAACTTTCATATAAACTTTGACACCACCTTCCCCCCTTTTAACCCTCTTTTACAGTTAAAAAGTAGCCTATGTTTTATCTCAGGCTCTAGACCAAATTTCATTACAATCGGTTCAGCGGTTTGGCTGTGAGAGCGTAAAACTATAAAAAGTTACAAACCCTCGCGTAACCTTTAGGTGGTTGATTTAAAAAAAAGTAGCCTATGTCCTTTCCCAGGCTTTAGACTATCTTTGTACCAAATTTAATTCGTTATAATCGGTTCAGTAGTTTTAGCGTGATTTAAGCGTTTATTCAAGATACGATCTTAAAGGTGTTATGGTGAATCACACAAACGTGAATAAATAATAAGAATCAACTTAAATACGTTACCAGACAGACGTACATACGGTGCCATAAACATTACCCTTCTTTCTAAGTTCGGCGTAGTCGGTTAAGTGAGGCCTTTCATAACTGATTTTTATGCTTCAGACGTACATATATTATGCTCGAAAAGTAGACATCGAAGAGAGCAGATGTTTTCTTAGAGATATATTTGCGAAAAATACCATGCCTTCATTCGAATAGCTCAGGGTATTATTATAAAGCGCACCAGTAGTGCTAAAGTTGTAAAAATATGTAAACCTGTTGTTTTTTTATTGATATATTGTATTATTCATATCGTAAAGAAAAAAACAATTAAGTCTTTATAAAATTGAATGTTTCTGCAAACTGTTACTAACGGGCTCCAGGCGCGGCACGGCGCCTACCGCTGCGCTCCGGCCTTGTAACTTGTCTAGCTCCTAAACTACTCCCGGGCCCATTATGAGACTTAGCAAAGAATAATGTACATACTATAGCTATTATTGAAAAAAAAATAAAAAAAATAAAGTGGTCCAAGTTTGAGAAAATCGAGTTAATAAAATAAAATTCTATTTTTTTTAATTTCCAAAAAAAAATTCACTTTCTAAAAATGTCAAAAGAGAGCTCAGTATCTAAACTATAAAATTCATTTATTAAGTTTATTGTTTTTACATTTTAAATTACGTTTTTTGGGACTACAAATAGTGCATTCCTGCTGTAGACTCAAAACTTCATTAGGCTCTAAATCAATAAGTAGGTATACATACCACAGAGTAAAAATATTGATTGACTAGGTTGAGGACCTATATAGGTATAACATACTAAAATATTATTGAAATCTGAAGCATCAACATTTTTACCTGTCCGCTTGGCGTGGAATGCCCCATATAAGCACTTGCTTTCAGGCAAACGAACGATATTTATTTGTTCAAAACGCTTTTCTGATGTGTAGACTTGTTTAGTGAATTACTGGAAGAGCATAGTAATTAGGTAACTAGAGGAAACGTTTTTGTTTTTGTGGAAGAAATCTGACATAGCGCTATCACGAGTGTGTTGCTGGCTTTTTAAATATAAAACCCTTATTGTTGTATTAATTTATAATCGACGTAGGTAGATTAGATGGTAATGTTGCCATTAAGCCTGTCTGTTGTCTACATCCTGAGGTATATAACAACCTTACAGTACGTTCAAAGAAATACTAACAACAACAAAAAAATGCCTTCATTTGTTGCACTTTTAAAATCTTTTCTAAGCCCAAGTTAACGTTTCTAAGCATATAATTTTGAAAATATAGTATTAAACATTCCCCATATTAATTTGTTTTGATTCGACCCCGTTTATAGCGGGGGAATCATTCTAGTTACAAGCTTGTAAAGGCCAAAACTCCACTGTATTCCATTCTACCGCAGCTAGTGTGGGCTCCGGGAACCTTCGCTCCACGAGTTTTCATATAGTTCTTATGAAGGTACAAAAGGAACACATCAAAAGGGGTTAAATAAAACAATCGCATTAATTTAATTCGGATTTAATGGTCAAATTACGTTTAACATTCATATAAAACAAACAGTCACATCGAAAACTTTGTATAATATTATATTATATAGCTATATATACCTCTCAATCACTTGACAAATTTTCCTTAGACCAATTTTTAAAGAATTATAACAAACTAATAATATTAAGCTACGAATATTATATCTAATAGTAATGATATTATATTATAAAGATATGTTATAAGCACAAAATTTTGAATAGGCAAAATCATCCTAATTAGAACGTCTTACTTTAAGGTAATTGGTTGCCGGTGCTTTCACGCGCAACTGACAAAACTATCTCTTTTCTTGTTGGTTTTATCATTTATCTCTTTTCCATCGCCTTGACTTGTATGTATGTGTGCTTTTCTCCGTTGCTTTTTATGGATATTACATAATATCTATTATATAATATCATTGTCTAATAGATTTATTTATTTTCACACTTTGTTACAATATACAACATTAATATTTCATTGGATACAATATTTGTAACGGGCGGCCTTATCACTAACGAGTGATCTCTTCCAGGCAACCCATTATAAGGTGAAAAAGAACAAAAGTAAATCTGACAGCGATATGCAACTGGTATGATAAGATATTGAGATATATAAAAAAAAATTCATTTTTTTTTGGTTGCCTTAATAGTATATTTGGTAGTAACTTAAGATATTTTAAGGAATTTTTCTTCAATAAAAAAAATATTATTTGTTATTTCTAAACATACTTTTTAAATATAATGTTGGCTGAAGATTATACGACGGTATATCACCATCACTACTTATTTACCCATAATATCTAAAAAAATATCTTAAATCGAAATTTGGAATATTACTTGGAATGTTCCGAAATAAAATTGAATTAGAACATTAAAATTAACATTTAACGTTTACAATTTCCATTTGTAGCCTACAATAACGACATTTTCTCTAAGGCCAAGGAAAACTTTCAATCCTCATATAAAACAATATAAATATTATATATTACATTCTGTCAATCATTAGATATATATAGTATATTAAAAATCGTACTGTATTTTTACATTTATATTTACATATTTAATTATGATGCATTACAATATTGAATTTGGAAAATATAATAATAATATGTATGATTCAAACGTTTTTAAACGAATTACTTATTTTTGTAAGTTCGGTATTTTTTGTGGAATAGGCCGCAAGAGCACTATGTCAAACATTTTATTAATTATTAATAATTTTTAAACATCTTATACAGATATATTTCACATTATAAATGAGATTATTTATTTAAAAACTAACATATAGATTTTTTCTAAATCTTACAGTATCTTATTTAATACAAATATACAATTGACTTTTTTACACATTATATTACGAAGAATGTTTGATCTATTTAATATGAAAAGTTATTCTAAATAATATTCTAATATATTATAATATATATGAATGAAAGTATCTTTCATACTAAAACAATATATATAATGTGTTACCGGAAAATAACAAGAACAGCAAATTTATAAATTTCCTAGGAAATTTATAAACCTTCGTAGGATTCTAAACGAGAGATAAATTGTATTATTTTACGACCACGCGACGTCTCGTGGTAAATTAATCAACTAACGAATATCTATTCGTAAGGTTCTAAATGAAGACCATAACCAATCACAGAAGAGCTTTTAATTTAACGCTTTTTTAAAATACGGCAAATCACACACTGCTCTCTGATTGGTTGATGTTGACAGTTATTCAACTAATCAGAGCGCACATGGCGTTTGGTTATTGCTTACTTATTATTTTACGCGTGAGTTCAGTAAGTTTAAAAAATTGCGAAATTGTGGTTCTTGCTATCTTCCGGTGACATATACATCCGCAAAAATCTTTCCAATTCAAATAAATTACGACAAAAATATACCACAAAATATACTTGAAAAAAAAAGATATTCCATACAATATAAAATTATAAAAACGATTTAGATACAACTTTCATAACAAATCTCTATCTATATGTAGCATATTTTATATATTAATTAATTTAAGTGATAAAAATAAGTTATAGTAACATAAGTGATAAGTATTAAAGCTAAGTTAGTGAGCTAGGCCTGGCCTTTTTATCGACTAGAATATGACTAGTTATTGACTAGGTGGTTCCTGATCGCTTAATCAACCGTAACGTTCTAACAATCTTTTATATATATAATATCCCAAATATATTAAATGCATAATCCTACTAATATTATAAATGTGAAAGTTTATGAGAATGAAATTTAATGAAATGTTGTCTGTTTGTTATTCTTTCACGCAAAAACAGCTTGATCTATATAGTTATTTTTACCGGGGTAGGTCTCTTTCGCAGGAGACCGACTGGGTGGGTACCCCCACAGTGCCAGACATTCTACCGTCTGAACAGTGATGTGCGAATGTCACTGTGCTCCGGTCTGAAGGGCACTGTAGCCAGCGAGATTACTGGGCTTATGAGTCTTAACATCTTATGACTCAAAGTGGGGAGCGTCGGTGTAGTGCACCCTGCCCGGAGTTGACTTTATAGCAAAGCACTGCATTGGCTATGGGCTGGCGTTACTCTTACCATCAGGAGTCCGTCCAGCTCGTCTCCCCTCTTCATATTATAAAAGAAAAGTTAAAATTTGGTATGTAAATAGGTGAGACCCTAGATTTGCACACAGGATACTTTATACCCCGGTAATGCCACGGGAACGGGAACTACGCGGGTAAAACCGCGGGGCCAGGTATACTTTAGAAATTATTCGATTAACAAACGAATCATACCCTAACAGTCTAAAAAAAGAAAACGAATTCAAAAAACTTTACAAAGAAAATCAATTTGAATTGCAATGTGCTGAGTCTTATCGCTTTTAAAATAGCACGATTGAAAGCTAAAAGCTCTCTTCTTTGAGCCTTTGTAGTTTAATCTGAACTAACTGCAAACGATAGGTTTACGTTTGTTTAAATTTATTGTAAGAGAACACTTCAACATCTTAGAAATATATAGTTTTGTTTGTAAAATTGAATTTCTAAACTATAATAACGGTTTTAATATAATATTTTTAATGTAAGACGTTTTTAACGTTATTATGTATTATGTATTTGGAAGTAAAATGCGAGAGTTATATACAAATTTACACTATAAAATATATTTTTCCGATTGGGATTTGAACCAGAAAGCAGTTTTTTACCACTGCGCCGAGCGGTCGTAAATATGTAATTAAATAAATAAATAAATATTTCAGGACATTTATACACAGCGCCATCTAGTTCCAAGCTAAGTAGAAGCTTGTGTTATGGCAAATAGATAACGGAATAAATTACATATACATACTTTTCTTTTGTAAATACATACAATACATAGCAACACCCAGATCCCAGAAAACAACAAATGTAAATTACAAATATATTTTTCTGAAAAAAAAACTGTATTCCAATTTTAATACTATTCTTACATAAAATCAAGTCTTGTATAGAGATGTTAAGTGCCAAAGGTCATTATGGATAACAGTCACGTACAATTATGAGAGTTTTTTTCCACTTAGAACTTATTTTCTCTAGAAAATTCCTTCTCAATATTAAGTAAGTAATAGTAACATACATCTTACATTAGAATTAGAACAATCTGTACACTTCTTATAATCTATTAGAGTATTTAAAATTTTTTCTTAGGTCAAAACTATTTCTTGAGTAGCTTAAGGCCTTCCAAGGCTTTTAAACCTTTCGTCCATGAATGTAAGCTGAAATTAAAGGAAATTTAGAAAACAATACAACAGAAAATTAGTTTTAAATATTAAACAATAATTTTAGTATATTTCTGATACAGACAGACTGACTCTACAGGTATGCCTGTTTGCATTTACCAATAATTATGTTTAATACTAAGTGTATCACGTTGTTTTACTTGCATTTTCCATACAAACCCATAAAATGCCCTAATTCAACCTATTTAATCCTTTATATCTCCATAAAAGGCAGCCCTTGTGTTCCTTTCAAGTCCTAGACTATGTGTTTTTTAAATTCCATTAAAATGTGTTCAATACTTTCGCAGTTTCTTGAGAACACACAAACAAAACTTTCTACCACATAATTAATATCGTAAATGATTATAGATTATAATAGTGTTAGTAAGCAAGTAAATGCTTATTGCAAATATCGTGGATATTCGGACATTTTACTTTCTTTCTCATTGTTTGCGAGCGCGACTCACCGCTTTCAAAGTGCTTTTCAAATGAAATGCTATAGCTTTGGCTATTTTTGTGGAAAAAGGTTCAACAATACTGTCTTTTCAATATCGAATTTTGTGTAGTTCTAGTTGTAGCAAATGTTTCGTAGTTTGAGCTGCTCATTTGGTAGATTAGAATCACCGTTTCATAGATCACGTAGTAAGGAATATACAGTTATACAGGATGTATCTGGCGGTGATATCAAAAAGAAAAGTCTATTGTATATTACCTACGGTAATAAATACCATAATAATTTGATTCCGCCAACAATACATAGATGGCGCTCTTATAATTTGAATCACGCTATAGTATCTGTTTGCATTACACATAGGGTGTTATAAAATGTGTGTGTGAGTGTGTGTGTGGAGTTTTGGCGGGAATCTTGCGGCGTCTATTTGTAATCTCGATTGAATATTCGTTTTTTGGTGCATAAAGTGATTTAATGTTTGATTGTGATAGTGATTCATGCAGTAAATTAGCTAATAAGTGTCCAGGAAATGAAGAATTTATTCGAGAGCGCATAGTAGCGCCGTTCCGATTGCTCCAAGATTCGTCGAGGTTCTTCGTAAAGTTCACTATCACTTTACGAAGGGCAGAACGAAACGACTGACTGACTCGACTAAAGACGACTTGATGACGATTTTACTTTACTCATATCGACTTTTATCTTGACCACGTTGCCTCTTATTACATTGACATTGGCAAAAAGCTAGACGCTAATGCCATTATATAAGAAAGAAAAGTCAAGCGTTTTTTTTATTTTGTTTTAAAAGGTTTTATGTTATCTGTTGTTAACCAATTAAGAACAATAAGGATTTACTCTAAACGATTGTAATCGATTTTGGGGAAGGCGAACATACGAACATGTAACATGTTGTAAAGTCAGTATGTTTGACAGTCAGTTCTGAGCATCGTCTGTGAAAATACGCGCGGTGTGCTTCTAAATGTATTTATCGTAATATTTTTTGTAGTAAACCTAAAGTTCAACGTAGTACAAGCAGTAAGTTAATTGTGTTATTTAATAATATTCATATTTTATAGAGAGTTACAAATGGTGTAAGTGTATCGCGCTGTAACAGGTATTTTTTAGATTATTTTACCAAGAAAGTTATGTCCTTTTTGAGTGTCATTATAAGCTATATATAAACCGGAATATTTAACGAAAATGGGAACTGGTTTAACATGGATTAAACCACGGGGCACACAGCTTGAATTTTTTAATAGTATTTTAATATAAATTTTCTACATATTCTCCCTTCTAAAAATTTTGAAAATTTGTTTAATAAACAATGAACTAAAAAATTATATTTTTTAAATAAATTATGTGTTAAATTCTTTGTTGGTATACTTTTTATTTTTTGAAACCCTAATTCTTTAATCCCTTAAAGCCTTTCAAGGCTGACAAATAATTTAAATTCATGAGCACTTAACTGGTTTTTATATTGTTTCATGACGAATTATTGTAATATAAAACTTGTTATATGTAGTTCATTCGTGTGTTTTTATTTAATAATATCATTGTATATATAATGTAATATATGTATGTGAATATAGAATCAGTGCTTGTGTCTGTTACATCCGTATATGTAAAATTGCGTAACAGTTTTACATATTATATGTGATTATTTGTGTAATCCATACTAATATTATAAATGCGAAAGTAACTGTGTGTGTCTGTCTGTATGTCTTCCCATTACGCTAAAACTACTAAACCGATTAGAACGAAATTTGGTACAAAGATAGTTTAAAGCCTGAGGAAGGACATAGGCTACTTTTTTTTAATCAACCCCCAAAAGGTTGCGCGAGGAGTTGAAACTTTTTATAATTTTACACTTTCACGGCCGAACCGCTGAACCGATTGTAATGAAATTTTGTACACAGATGGTCTAGAGCCTGAGATAAAATATAGGCTACTTTTTAACTGGAAACAAGGGTTGTAAGGGGGTTCATAGTTTAAATATGAAAGTCCACGCGGACGGAGTCGCGGGCAACAGCTAGTATATGATAAGTCTTGAACAAATATCATAAGCGCGATTAAGAACTGCACTAGTAGCGGTCGCTACAGTTGTTAATAGAATAATTAATTATTGCTCCTTTTTTGATGGTGGGTAGCTGAGCTGGAGTTTTGTTTGATGGTAAATGGTAAAAAGGGAATAAAGGATATGACAAAAGTTATTAATTGAAAAAAAAATCGGGTCACCTACGGACAGTGCCAATATGGCTGAAAGTTATCGCTTCCGAGCGAAAATTGACAAAATTGAACAATTTATTCTTGTATTTCTAGTATCTTTTTTCTTTTATTTAAATAAGTACAAGCGCTTAATAAATATGTCATATGACCTTTATAAAATTATAAAAATAAGATATATAGAATATACGTTGAACATTAACATTTGTTGAAATTTATTTCATAAAAACAAAAGAAATCCAAAAATTTATGACTGTCAAAGTTTCTGAAGCTAAATCTAATTAAGATTCAGTCCAATTAATGGTATCGTTACGGACCATTAATTCTTTTGAAGTAATAACTTTAAACAATGAGTAAGCAAGAAAAATGTCGAAACTGCTACACTTTTCTGTAACATTAAAACTTGTATTACTTACTCAAAATGATATTGTTATAGCTATGGAAATAAAAATAAATATATTTTACGAAATATAACTTAAAACCTTTAAAATATTACCTACTTGGATAAAAATAGTTTCTTAAAATAGTAAGCGAACCACGGATTAACAAGAAATAAACTTTGTTCTCTCATTTTAGTTATGTTAAGCATTTATCCTTATAATCTATCATATTGAGCTAATGCTTATTACGTAATCCTTACCTTATAATATTATAAATGCGAAAGTAACTCTGTCTGTCTTTCCAGCACGCTAAAACTACAGAACCGATTAGAACGAAATTTGGTGCAAAGATAGTCTAAAGCCTGGGGAAAGACATAGGCTACTTTTTAACTGGAAAAAAGTTATAAGGGGTGAAGGGGGGTCAAAGTTTAGATGAAAGTTTACGCGGCCGGAGTCGCGGGCAACAGCTAGTATAAAAAAATAGAAAAAGTCCGATTTATAGTTAATTTATGTATCTTATATTAATTATCATTGCATTAATTGATTTAATTACCATTATAATCATATCATTATTGCCATATTTGTTCGTTAATTTCAATTTAATACCATAATAAAGACTTTGTTGTGTATCTAGAATTATTTTTAAATTACTACGACGTAATTGTTTTTGCTGTGTTTTCTTCGAGCTCCTTATTAAATCCAAATAATGAAACCATTTTTACGATGTATAGATGTACAAAGTCAATACTTTCTCGTCACATGGCGTGTGATTCTGGCTTGAACTCTAAAAATTCACGACTGGGTGCCGGGACACCATGGCGGCGCAACCAGTCGCCGCTACCAACAAAATGTATGGACAACAACCAAATGGACACCAGATGAGTAACTCTATAGAGCTGTTTACATTTTGTTGGTAGCGGCGGCTGGTTGCGCCACCATGGTGTCACCTTAAAATATAGCACTTAAGGAATTGACGTAGCTACACCAAACACATACACAAACATTGTACGAAGAAAGACGCGGTCCAGCCAAATAGAGATACCTGGATACTTACCAACTAAAATCTTCAATAGACAAACACAACAATTATTTACATATACCGAATTTTTATTCAATTAAACTACGCGACAAATTACCGGCACAATCTGTTTACTAAAAACCAAACATTCTTCTCTAAAAGAAAACATTCTAAATTCCAGACAATGGTAGCAGACGAAATTCCTCAATTTCCATTAGAAGAAGAGTATAAGAAGAATACGGGAGTATCTCAAAAGGACATCGCGTCTTTACGACAATGGTTGAAGACGCAGCCACATCTACCAGAACAGTATATTACAGGTATGAGATGTGTATATTTTCTTCGCACAAACTGAAGGTACAATGTACACCTTTCTACTAAAGTCTTCCCTTAAGATTTTCCGATCTAGTCGCTTGCGGTCGATACTATAGAGCCTTTCGTCATTCTTCTTTGATTAAGTGACTGCTTTTGGGAACCTTTTTATTTTCCTATTTCGTTTAATTTAAACAGACTCGGCGACCCTACTATAAATGATGATAACATTATTTTACAAAAAAGTGTTCCATGTTTGGTGGTTTCACATTTTTTAACAGTGTGCCTTGTTAAAAAATGTCTAATTAAAAAGGCGTACTATACATTAAATGTATATTTTGAAGACAAAAACGCTTGGAATGATATTTCTTAACGCTCGTGGGACGGTGACCTTTTTCATGTATAAATATTATAATAGTCGAGTTTTTGTTTATATTTACAATTGTATGTTCTTATATTTTTTTTAAAAAGAGCGACTATCAGAGTTTCTTGCCGGTTCTTCTCTGAAGAAACTCTCTTCCGAACCGGTGGTAAATGTTTTGTAATACCATGACCATGACTTTATGTAGCCTAATTGAATAAAGATACTTTTGAATTTGACTTTGACTTTGACATGTAATGACTAAACCTACTGTTAGTGTT
>DWAJ01005553.1:0-11375 GCA_018238005.1 Eurema mandarina | reverse complement strand
TCTGTGATTGGTCGAACCATTTAGAACCTTATGAATGGATATTCGTTAGTTGATTAATTTACCACGAGACGTCACAAATTGATAAATTTGCGAAAAAGTGGCCGTAAAATAATACAATTTATCTCTCGTTTAGAATCCTACGAAGGTTTATAAATTTCCTAGGAAATTTATAAATTTGCTTTTCTTGTTATTTTCCGGTGACATATATACATATAAACCTTATCTAGAATATATAATTATCATTTTCAAAAACAAATTCGCTTTCTTGTCTGTTCCTATGTATGCTTAAACCTTAAAAATTACGCTACCGATATTCATGCAGTTTAATTTAAAGACAGGGTGATTCTAGAGGAAGGGATCTATGTAAAATATATTCGTGCAAATTTACCTATACTAATATTATAAAGAAATAAAGTTTGTGAGTTTGTTAAATTGTAAGGGTTAATCTCGGGATCTACTGAACCGATTTTAAAAATTCTTTCACCAATAGAAAGCCATATTATTGCTGAGTGTCATAGGCTATATAAAAAACTGAAAAGGATAATTAGCATTATGCCCAACGAAGTGGGAACGGGTTAGCTAGTATCATATAAAAGTGAATTACAAATGTGTTTTTCGAATATGGGTATCGAACCCATGGCCCTTGAAGCAGACGACTGTAACCACTGAACCGATGGGTAGATTTCAGACTATGTATATTAATTTTTTGTATGTTTGTCCCCAGGTTTATCAATGCGAGACGTAGGATAGTGCAACCAATGATCGACCAGTCGAATAGAGCAGGTAACATTTTTCTTATACGAATAGTTATAACAACATCTACTATATAATCATATTCTCATCAAAATCAATTTAGTACTTTTAGCGCAATTCATCAACTTCTAATAATAAATTACCGCTAGTAATATTGAGCGAAATTATAACCCAAAAACTACTATGTCGATTTTGATGAGACTTTAAGTATTAAGTTACTATATATGCCCCGCAGTATTACCCGCGTTTCCTGGTTAAAAGCGGCATAGAAAGTATCCTATGTGTCAATCTCGGGTTTAACCTACCTGTATGCCAAACTACAGTCTTCTCTCTAGAAACTGCCTTCTGAACCTTTGGCTTTGGCTTTGACTTTGACTTTGACTATATAAAACAAGATACTATATACGTTGTAACAGCACATTAAACTCTAGTCAATAATAGAAACATTTATTATCCGCACGGACTCGAGTCCCTTAATAGCTCAAAATAGATTTTAAATATTTATCCAATTGACCATCGCTTAAAGGGTACGGGGTTCGATTCCCGCGGGCTCTGCATATTGTATGAGGCGCGGTCAGTAAATTCGATTCCCGACTTCAAACGTGACCCATTCGTAATGTCTTTCGCAATTTATTTCTATTTTTTAAGCTACCACAGACCTCGAAAAACTATAACAAAGTTTTTTTTTATAAAAAAAAATATAAAAAATAATATCGCTACGTTAAGGATACATATAATACATAGACTAATAATATTAGCACGTAAAGTGAAGCCATTTCGAAGTAGACAATTTTGTCTACATACATAGATTGTGCATTGCATCGCATTAAAATTCGTATGTTTTTCATAAATTTCAAATTTTCCACATTTATAGGGTAAATTTCTTATAGCAGCAACATTATCGGTGGGCTTGTGTGCGTGTCATCGTGTATAAGAACGTGCTGTTAACACCTACATATATACAGTTTTGGCTTCACTTACAGCGGACTGATTATTAAGGGACTATCAGTCTATGCGTTACACGTAATACATATAAACATATTAAATAAGAGAAAATTTACAAGGAAAAACTTTAAAAGCTTCCCAGATCCAAAGTGCCGTGAACACATCTGCGCAAGACATACGACAAGCCAGCTAAAAAATATTGCCACTACAACAGATCACTTAACACTTTACTTTATAACTTATTCAACTTAATACCGTGAAAGTCTTTGCTACAATTTATTTTTAAAATCGGTTGGGTATTTTGTCGTCTTTAAAATCGCGCGGAAACCTACGGGTACCAGGTTTAAAAAGTTGACCATAACAAAAAGGTCTATATAATCGTACCTTAATAATTAAAAATTAGTCTTAGAAACAAAAATGTGGTGTGAATAACTAAACTCTGTTACTAATTTAACTCTGTTAAAACAGCGTCAATCTTGTTTTCATTTCAATCTTTTACTTTAAAAGCGATTCGCTAACATAGACTTTTTACGTTAAAAGCAACGGCCGTATGCCCCACACGATTTTTAAGATGTAAGCATACATAAAAACATCTTAAGCCGATGTATAAAACAGTTGGCAAGCGTCAAATACTTTTTAACCGTCTTCAAAAAGGGAGGTTTTCATTTCGTCTGTATGTATATTTTTTTGTTGTACTTCAATCATTATCGACTAATCGTTAAAACGATATCGTCAAAGAAAACATCGAATATACGTTTACACATTGAAATAATGAAAATGCACAATTTTGTATTAAATAATCATTATTTAATAGAAAATAGTTAGAATGCTTTATCATTTCATTGTGCCATTTCTAATTACTGTCGTCATATGTTCTTCTATGCATATCACTTGTACACACAAATTTCTATGTTGTACTAAATAAAGATTACAACATAGATTAAAAACCTTCCTAAACCTAAAAAAGTCAAGAAAAAAATGCCCGCCCAGCATATACACATCAACAATTCACTAGTACAAAGGGATCGCAAAAAGGGACCCAAAGAAGGGTAAAAAAGAATAATGTCGGAATTCGTTGACCGTCGGTGATCCATCACTGGGCAGCCCTATCTGGGCAGCGGGCAATGGGCATTCTTGCCTCTTGCCGGATTACTTGCCTTTGTCTCTTGGAGCAGTGACGTAATGACGTATGGCTGCTTTCCAATTTAGATAATGACTGATCAATAAAAAATTCTGAATGAATAACGTTTGGATCACGAAATTTGGTTCTTATATAACGACTTCGTCCCCGTCGGATCTATTTCTATTAGGTATTATGTTATAGTGAGTCAATCTTATAAGATAGACATATACTGTCGCGGACCTTTTTTTAGATAATTTAAAGTGGAATAATTCTTTCATACATATTAATTATTTTTGTATCTTGAACCGTTTTCGCAGCGCACGCAAAGGAAGCCCTCAAAGATGAATAATTTTCCCCGTTTTTTTTTCCATATTTTCCATTATATCTTCGCTCCTATTAGTCGCAGCGTGATGTTATGCCTAAAGCCTAAAGCCTTCCTCGATAGATGGTCAATTCAATAAAAAAAGAATTTTTCAATTCGAACAATAGATTAGCGCGTTGAAACAAACAAACAAACAAGCAAACAAACTCTTCAGCTTTATATATTAGTACAGATTATGATAAAAAACATATTATACAAGAGGAATTATAAAGATTTTCTTCTAAACCTAGTATTAATAGTTAAACCAATATAAAGACGCGTTTGTTTTAGTATCTTAAGGTACTTACTAAAGAGAAAGAAAAAACGACATTGGATAATCACCTACGAAAGTTACCTTGAGAGTTGGGACCAAAGGAATCTACGAAATAAAAAAAGAAAGTCGATTTAATTAAACCACATATTATGTATTACTTGAAAACAAATTAATTTGAATGGATTGTTACTCTTTTAGATTGAAGGCTACGTCTTTAATATCTAAATTACAAACTGTTTAAAACATTAAACAAATTTTATCGAAAATAGTTTCCTATAACACCAAAATCGAACCAAGAAATTCTACCAAGCATTAGAAAATTTAAAAACACAAATTTATGCTTCCATTAAATTCGCTCACGCGCCATAAACCTCCGCCGGATATAGGAAACTTTCCTTCTAAATAGAAAAACGCGGAGCTCGGAAAATTGTTTTGGCAATCGCTTTAAGAGAGCCACCGCATTTCCTGTGGTCAAGCCAAGCTTTATGTATTCCGTGTGCGTCTGCCAACCCCTAGTGTAGACTGGAGACTGCCGACCGTTCCAAAAACTCGTCCCGTTTTTAAATTTTGAATTTCGAACGTCAATATTGCTGTCTTTGATCACGTCTTCGTTACCTATGGTCAGAAGTGTTTTTTATACGTCGAATAGTCTATCATGGACATTTGAATAAATTCAGTTTTGTTTTTAAATTTTGAATTTCGAACGGTAGAATATACTTATTTGTTTAAAAAATATGTCTATAAAAATTCGACATTCGTAATTCATAGATTTTTTTCTTTTTCTTATTCTTCATATTAACCAGCCAGTCAACTTATAATTCGTGTTGTAATTTTAAAATTCCAAAAAAAAATCAAAGAACAATCCGAATAGCAATAAAACCTCAAAACAGCTGAATTGAAACATTCCAAAAAAGTTAATATTACCGTAATAAATACTAGTTTCTTATATGAAGTGATGCATGTCTCCGCGCTGGGGTAGCGGAAACAATAACGGGGCCCCCGGGAGAGGGACGCCTCAGGAAACTATGATTTAGTGAGCGATAATAGTCCTTCACGTGTTATTGCGAGCGGAGAGCTCCTCGTGCTTCCTGATCGCCTGGTACCTTCGTCATGGCGAACATATGAACATAGGTTCTATTTTAACTATTCTGTTTAACTAGTTAGTTAATCTTACGTTAGTTAGGATTTAAGAGTTTATAAAAAATAAAAAAATTCACAAAGTTTTTGGTTTTAGTATAATATGTTGGATGCTTTAACTAAGAAGAGAATAATAAAAAAGAAAATCGTAATCTTTATTTGTTTTTTTACCCTTAGATTTTGACAAAAGAAAATGTTGGCACTTGAAATTTTTACCCAAAAAAGTTAATATTAATAAAGGGTATAATATATCTGTATATCCAAAATACCATCTCTACAAATAAATGTGCATATTTTTACCAAACTAACATTCGTATCTTAAAAACTATGGCTTTCACAAAGTACCAACATAAAGAAATCCCAATTGGTCTAGCATAGCAACAAAACAATAGGATAAATAAGTGTTTTTCTTCAATAAAATGTGTGAAAAACTCCGCAAATACGATCCGAGCGAGCATGACGCGTATATCACGGGTGCACGGCGCTGTGAACGTTGCGTGCCGGCAAAAACGTCTTAGGATTAACATATTTCTTTCTACCGACATTAAACTTGCCTTTTTATTGCGTCATGTAGGTATGCTGTTCGAATTGTAGCCATTGCAATGTTACCAACATACTACAAAATAGATCAAGTATTACCAACCTTTACAATGGAATAATTAAGAGATGTCGTAAAGTTGGCAGGACAATGGTTTAATTTATATAATTGTTAAAACGTAGAATATTCAATAAATTAGATGACACTAGTAATAAAAATGTATAAACAAGATTTTTTTATGTCAACAATTTTTTATTTTAATTTTGTAACGTTTTCGGGTACCTTTACTGACCCTCTATAGACTCATCCCTATTAATATTTCTAGACTTCAATTAATAACTCAACAAAAACCCAACTTAGCAGCAAGAATTATATCATTAATAATTATCGATCATTACGATCATGAATTGGAAACTTCAAGTAATACGAATTGCTGCAAAAACACCGTTTTACTCCAGTGTCGGTTACAATAATTTCTCATGGATAATCATATTAATTATTCAGAATTACAGGCGTGAAATTAATGCAAAAACTTAATCAGGTATAAAGCTTAGAATGTTTGGTTTATTTATACAGTCTGTTGGGCCTAACGCGATGTCTTTGTAAATCATATTCCCACCTTAATAATGTATTCAGAGTATTACAATTGTATTAGTTATTATTATCCTACCTTTGACGTACTCTTTTTGCTTGAGAACAATCTTATGGATATCGGTTTAGCTGTTATCGAGTTATGCATTTGGTGACTCATTTTTATATTATAGTAGATTACTCGCAACTAGCGGCTAAAAAGCTGAAGGACTTAATCCAGAATTTATATGATTATCCAGGGTCTAACGTACGTACCTTCGAGAGAATTCGGCTTTGTAGAAAAATGTTGTGAAGTAGTGGCCTATTTTTTCCTTTTCCCTAAAAAAAATATACGAGACATTCAAATAAAGTACTCAAACTAAGTCAGTTCTTAAAATAAAAAATCAGCTAAAAACTTTATAAGACTACCCTCATAAAGAAACTTAAGCAATTTGAATAACCACTCTTCCTTAAAGAACCACAGTCCTCAAAACATTTGACTGTGACGTTCAAAGAGAAACTTGGTTGGCGCTATATCCTCAACGGTTATGTGTTCCTGGTAGAATGGGCCGGGATTATCAATCGTCGGTAATGGCACGCGGCCTTTATTGACGCCGATATCCGGCCGCCCGTTATTGCTCATGCGTCATTGATCACCAAACATTACTTACTATTTTTTAGTTGCTAAGTACTTTGGTGTATGGTCGAAGTTATAACCTCTGTATGCTGCAAATTGGTGGATGTATGTCAGTATGTTTGTTGCTCTCACGTAAAAACTGCTGATGATTTTGATGCAATTTGGCTTACAGGTAGATTGGACTATAGTTTAACACATAGTATGGTACCTTAACTGTTTTACTATAAAACAGAACGATTAAACATTTAAAAAAATCTCATCTATTCATATGTGATATGACTTCTTAAGTTGCCTGGAAGTTACCGCTTGCTAGCAATATGGCCGATATTTGGTTAACGTTTTACTATAATCGTAAATAGTAATTCTAATACCCTTTCCAACTCACCTACCACTAAAACAATGATCGGCCTTATCCCTAAAAAGCGATCTTTTCCTACCTTCATAACCAAATCATAGCTATGACATTTAAGTTTAGACATATCTATCACTCAAGCAAGCAGCTTGACTCGTAACAGCAGATTTAATTAACCGTTCAGTGTTCTACCCCGCAGTGTTCCCCCACGCCGGGCCCAGCGGCGCGTACAGCCCGGAGGCGACCATGGGCTACATGATGGACGGCCAGCAGATGATGCACCGGCCTCCCACGGACCCTGCCTTCCACCAGGGGTATGCTCACTACCCCGCGGAGTACTATGGACATCACCTCTAATGCTAATTGTACATGTAAGTAGACTTATCTCCTTCTCTTTTTCTTCTTAATTTCTTCATATGCTGAGGGTTAGTCATCGGCTCCTACGCCTGCTAACCGTTGGATTATAGACATGTACCTATCTAGCCTTCCAAAAATGTAATAACTTTGATATATTTAACAATGTCCGTATAAGGAGATCATGCTTTCTAGATGACGCAAACACTATAATGATCCAAATGTAATAACGCATTTTTGGAACGAAGTTCCTTATTAATTTACATGTATCTTATTTTGCCCTCAGATATGAATAACGCACACAAAAGAAGGCCTTAGTTAGCCGAGTGTGCGACAACCCCCAACTAAGGATTTCGCGACACCGCGACTGCGACACGACCGCGACGCGACCGCGACACGACCGCGACACGATCGCGCGACTGGTCTGGCACGTGATACAAACAAACAGGAGAACGATGCTAATGTACATACAGCTATACGTTTTGTAATATTTGAAACAGTATACGATCTCCTAAATTAAGATTTAAAGTCAACCCTTAATGTTTAATTTAATGTAAATTAACGAAGTGACAGTGCGGACGCTGTATTATATGACTGGTGCAATCACCTTATATAGATATTATTAAACAAAAAATGGTTTTATCCCTCGGAACTATAGGAGCAAGTCGATGAATGTAACAATAAACGGTTTGATAGTTATCGTATAAATATTTATAGCTAATTGTGTATTGTTATTACGTAAATATAAATAAATAATTGAATAGTTGTAAGATGTAACTATCACAAGTGCTGGGCTCGCTGACGGTATAGGACTTTTGTAAAAGAGCTATATTATATGTATGTAGTAGGTTATTTAGTATCATTTTCTGTGTATATTATCTTTTTGTTATGCGAGGGCTCGGTCGTACACAACAACGTGGTGCGACTTTAAGTCGTGGCGCGATTTAAAGTCGCCGCGACCGGTCGCACGCGACACAGCCCTTCCGCGATTTGGGAGCAACCATCGAATTGATTTGTATCTACTTTTTCGTTACCTTCGTGAAAGATAAGTTTAAAAATTGTCAATGTTTTTTTCTTCCCTAAAATTATAATGTTTTGCTTTACAGGTGACATACATATCTTTAAATATATATATGATATATTATTGTATTTAGATATCATAGTTTTCACCTTGCCTTGGTGTTCATTAACATAGCACAATGTAACCCATGTATACGAAGAAATAAAATAATATTTTACACTGTTGAAACAATGAGATTTTTAGCTATATTTTTTGTCTTCAATAATTATTGTGAATTGCCTTAAAGATGGCGTTAATGTAAAGTTCACGTCTCTATGACTTGATGGAAGCGTAATGAGACTCTTTGGTACGTCAAAATAAATAAATAAAAAAACTAAACAGTTTAATTTTTTTTTTTCAAATTATATATGGTCAATTACATATTAGAATATTTTGAATGAGGATATTTTTATATCTTTAAAATTCAGTAAAACGCGATTTTAGTATAGCGACGTAGATTTTCGAAAATAGTTGTTTATTTTGACGTGTCAATATCAAAAAGGTTAACGCAGACTTAGTTTCATGTAACATTAACTGTAACAAAACGACGATATAAAAGTATACTAAGGTGACGACCAATTAATTAGGTCGACGGGTGTGTCACCAGCCTTATATTGTATACGATTGGGAGCTTTTAAAATTCGAACAAAATTCAAATTTAATTATTCGAACGCAGATAGCTATAGACAACCGGAATCAAGCTTTATTCTATTTAAAAAAAAATAGTGACGTGATTGTTCGGATGCAAATTTGAAATTGTAACGGTCAATTCGAAATTCGAAACGCTTTTTTCTTGTCTGTTAATTCCCTGTAACGTATTTCCAGCCAGCGTACAGTCGCGTCATGAAGTATTTGTTATTATCTGTAAATATATATAATTAATTGTATGTGTATTTTCGTTTGTTCATTTAAATTCAGTATTATTCGATTTCGGTTCAGATTGACAGTCCCAAAACGATTTGTTACACATTTTTATTGTTAATTGCATCGCGTGTAATATATTTTATTAAGAAAAGTCTTAAATAGTAGTTATTAGGTATTAATGTATTAATTGAAGAATTTTATTTTGATTTCATTTTATATGTATGTATTATACATAACGTCGTGACGAACATTGTAAATATAGTGTTGTTTAAGATATGTGCGTCTCTCAGCGAAGTAAATGAATCTTTTGGGTAAATTTCCGGATACTTGTGACGTCACAGCGCGACGGACGGACACGATAGTTTTTTTGTTTGTTTATATAATATAGGTACGTACTAACACGCTGACGAGACGATTGGAGGAAAATGTCGGCATTATGAATGCTACGAATTGTGTAAAAAATATTAAAAACTAAAAAAAATGTTTTTCGTTTTATTTTTGCTTCATCCTTGAAAATTTTTTGAATAAAAATTCTATATGTATCTGTAATAATTACACATCTGTGAAAATGTTGTAAAATCAATTCTTCTTACTACAATTGGCTTTGTCTTGAAGTTATTTCTTCCAAGCAATGCTTAGAACAAAAAGAGCATACACTATGAACATTCTTATAATAAAATATAGTTATTTAAACTCAATAACGTTAGCAATTAATCTTACTGACTAAACGTAAAAAATGTATGAAGTCATATAGTGCAGTGTTATCACAAAAAGTGTTTTCTTCCAGGCAACTTTTTATATAAATTTTTAAAGAGACTCGAGCGGTACACTGAGTAGGGTCTATTTATAAAATAATAATAAACAAGGTGTAAAAGACTTATTCCCAAAAAACGAAATAGTACATACAAAATAGCATCCTTAGCTTATTGCATATGACTTGACCTTGACAAAAATCGTCAAAGTTATTTGATTTTTTAAATTGACCAGCAATGGATGATGCAGCCAGCCACTTGCGTTATATTTAAAATGCATTTCTGTCTTTTAAATTTTATTATTTCATAGCTTTATTAGGATAGGTTGCCTGGCAGAGATTGCCATTTAGCAATAAGGCCGTCTCTTGTACATTGTGATCTGTAACTTTTTACATGTACTTATTTTGATTTTGGATGTTATGTACAATAAATTATCATGAATAAATAAATAACACATAAATTACTGCACTACAGTTTTATAACACACTTAGCGGATCTGAAAAACTAAAAAATATTATAATAAGAACAAAATCGTTATCCAATTCTTTATACTTATATATTGACGATTACACTTTCAAATTTTCGTTAGCAAACCCTTTACACCCTGTAAAACAAACACATACAAAACACATACATACATACACACATACACAACTCTAGTTAAAATTCAATAATTAAAGAAAACACGTCAAAACCATACCATTATAAGCAGATACCGTTAGATACTACGCCGTAGCCCGTAGCGGCGTAGCAGCGTAGCGGCGTAGCGGGCGGGGCTCGAACATGGCGGCCGACAGTGAGTAATGGCATGGCGACGGGTCCACTCACGCGTGACAGGGCTGTGCCTAACGACTTTTTGAGGTCTTATTTATAAGCTAGAAAAACAACATATTAATAACATTTTAATAATGAGCATGAGCCCTAGAACACATCTTGACTGAAGACACTTTAAAATCTGGTATCCGAATAAACTGATATAAGCTTATATAGGATAAAGTGTTATGCTACATAAGAATCCTTATACATAATTCATCTTATAGTCAGTAATCGTTAAAAAACGATGAAAAGGTAAACCTTGTTTAAACTATCATGTTGCAAACAAGACAGTTCTTCCGTTCCTTTCTTCCTCAGACCACAAGCACTTGTAAGACTAGACTGAAATTTAAGAACAAGCTATGTTTTTTCCTATACTATACTCAACGCTATTTGACATGAACTATATACGCACTACAAATCGCCTCGTATACAGGCGCAAACCTAAAAAAAAAAAACAAAAAACCATTCCAAATCTAAACCCCCAAATTCTCTACACCGCAGCCCTACTTTTTTCCTCTGCTGTAAGCAACGCACCGATTGTATCGCTCGCGGATGCTCCGAGCGGCCCATTTGTCAACCTTAGCCCCCCCCCCCCCCCCCCCCCCCCCCCCCCCCCCCCCCCCCCCACCCCCCCCCCCCCCTGTCCCCCCACCGAACCCCGCCCGCCCCTGCCCCCGTCACAAAGAAACCATAGCTCTAAGCTTCCCTGATGCCCTGGTACTCCAATGCGATAGTATGAAGCCTTTGTTTTTATTGCACTTTAGAAATATCTAGATCTTACTGTCTTAAAGACATTGCATTTAATACTAGTATTAACCTTACATATAATAGAGGTAGTT
>DWAJ01005552.1:0-11376 GCA_018238005.1 Eurema mandarina | reverse complement strand
GTATTTACAAAAGAAAAGTATGTATATGTAATTTATTCCGTTATCTAGTTGCCATAACACAAGCTTCGGCTTAGCTTGGAACTAGATGGCGCTGTGTATAAATGTCCTGAAAATATTTATTTATTTAATTTTTTTCTCAATATTACTTTACGTAAACCGGTATAAAAAGCTACCTATAATCTGGTGAATGTTATGAACTACCTACACAGTACATTTTAGTCAAATTCTTTTTTTTTGTGATGTAGTGATAAACATTTATTCATACTAACAGATTTTCGAGTCTATAATACTACTTAGGATACGCAGAAAAAAAATTACGTAAATTCATACTTGTGCATATGACTTTCAAAGTTAGTAGATATACCTAGATATTAATGATACTCTAAAGATAAATTATTCTTCAAACTTCGATTCTATCATTTTCTATTAAGAAAATATAATATTTACGAAGAATGTTTGTATGTACTTTATGGTTCTTATGCTCATAGAAATATAATAAATACGTAACCAGATTGTTACATAAAAACTTGTACTAATATTTCATAGGAAATATTTGACGTGAAATTATGCTAATTGTTTGACTAGTAAATAACTTAATTCAATTTCATTCCAAAATATAAATTTAAGAGTCAAGCAAAATCAAAGCTATATAAATAAACTAAAATAAATATTTAGGTATCGCAAAAAAAAAGTTTCAAAATGTCTTCCTTAACAGTATTATAACAATTTAAATGCGTATAAGCGGTTAAATACCATTTTCATTTAATAGTAGCATAATAAAATGCTTTTTCATAAAGTTTATGATTCAATAATTTCTGCTGAGTTTTCTTTGAGAGGCGTAATTGGGTGAACGCGATGTCTGCCCCTTTCAAAATGCTTCGTTAGACTTGACTAGTTTCCTAGACTGTATTATTTAGCTTAGATTTTTATTGCATGAAGAGGGTAGCTTTCCTACATTGATACTGAAATGTTTTGATACTTTGAAATTTTTTATTCACATAATAATAGTGAAGCCAATGTTGTGTTAACACATAGATGAAATCAGGAAACTCATTTAACCAAACCAAAGAAACTCTTGTTGAAGAGTTCAAGAAATGTTGATTCCATAAAGTCCTTTCGGACATACAAAAAAACTATTCTGTTCTATTTAATAATTTTCTATGTCTTTTCATACAAAAATGTAGTAAATATTGTACTTTTTATAAAAAAATAACTATTTTTTTACAAAAATACAGCGACTTATGAGTCTTGTCAACCACTTACTATTTTAGGATAAAAAAAACAATAAAAAAATCATTCGTTATGCCACTAAATAAACTGCTACTTTTCATATGGCAATATAATAAACCAGTTCATCCGTTCCATAATATCAATTATACAAAACGCGCCTACAACGAATTCCTACCGTTGTTACATTTTAAACGCTTTTTATAGTTTTCCAACCTTGAAAAGATCCGCCTGTATTTTGGAGGGCTTACAAAATTCTTGTAGGGTTATCTAATCTTTTATCACAGCATACTGCATAGGCATAACCAATTTTAACGTTAGATCGTATAAAAAATGGCACATTATAGGATTTTTTTTTAATTTTTAGATACCTACTGTTTGTATCGTTAACATTAACGATTAAAACTTCAGGGCGTTTTTAAACATTTGCATTTGCGAATGGATTAAGGAGTTTATTGAAGCTTATAGTTGTTATAAAGTATATTAGAGTTTATAATATAGATAGATAATGTTGAGGTTTTTCGGTTCCTACAGTTTAAAAGAAGTCTCTAAGCCATTTGAACTAACTGTGAAAAACTGTTTTATTTATAGATTAATAATGATAATAGGCTAAATTGGAGAATATCGATCAAGTAAAGCCGCGGGTAACAGCTAGTCTCCAATTACTCATCAGAAAATAACAGTTATTTATACAAACGATGTAAGTGGCGCCAACTACCAGCCTTATTTGGAACCGCCGTACGATCTTCGCATATTAATCGAACACTTGTGTGGCTAATTATTCCGAAATTCATGTACCATAAAAATATGTTAGAAGCCTTACGACGTTATTAGTTGCATAATTCTTCTGATCATCATGGAATATACCTACGTATAAAATATTATCTAGTTGCATATGATATTAAAATTAGTACCTATACAAATTTTATAAGGTACGTAAATAATCTTAATTTATATACGAGTACAAATGCTCATGCATAGTGCATACCTACAGCCACAAGGTACGACTGTAAGTTATGTCGGCTAAAACCCCACGATTTTTCGTCATACCGCTTAATGGCAGGGTCACGGGTACCTTTGCAGATTCTTCCACATGCCTAGGCTATGCCCCTAAGTTTTGCACCGTTTTTAACGTATTTATCCTTTATTCTCTTTGGTCATCCTTTTCTTTCCCTCATACCTTTCAGATATTATGGTCGCTTGCCACTATACGAGCATCTAACCTAAGTTACCCGTTATCATATAAAAAAATTCTGAACGAAATCGATGTTGGAATTTCAAGTATTCAGCGCTATTTTTACAAGATTTCGTCTTCCTTATATTTTGCGTCTTACCAATTTGTACGCTCATTAAAGCTTGATCCATCTGAGTTACGATGGTATGGTTCTAGCGATTAAGGCATTATTATTACAACTTCTTTTCATTGTTTATTACTCGTCTTGCGGTTTTCCCTGCTAATACATCATTCCGCTTTTAAATCCGAAGTACCTATGTAACTATAATAATTAATTCGTTTACCTACACCAAAAAAGCAATCATCTCTTCAATAACCTGTAAGGAAGGAAATTAACCCTCTCCCTCCTCTAAATAATGAAAGATATATCGGTATAAGATAACTTAACATTATTTCATTCTTGTTTAAAATTAAGTACTATAGCATTCAGTGAGGACACAATTCAAGGCAATTTACCTCTAAAACACGCAACATTATTGTTTAAAAACAAAACGTTATAGTTTCAAAGTAATCATCAATATCTTAAACTTGTAATAAATTTAGCTGAAACAGCTGATTACATATTTAAATATGCCTACGCAAACACTATTCAATGACATCCCTTTAGTTTGTTAAAATATTTTATTAGCCAAACTATTTTGTAATGCGATTAGCTTGTTTTATTGTTGTCTTTTTCCGTTATCATTCCCAAAGATTTTATTTATATATTTGTCATATACATATATCGGAGCAGGTGGACGAAAAGAATAACCAAGATAGTGAATACTATTTCAATATTAGTTAATTAGTCGAACCTCCTTGGTTTATTAGAATGTTTAAATTCAAACTTAAAAGAATTGTGTGGTATTTGTAAGTTCCTATAAAAACGTCAGCATTGTGAAAATAATCCGATATTGAATAATAAGTAATCGAGAACATACGCCGTGAATATGTAACTCTGTAATTTTACTTATTAAGAACCTAAGAAACAGCCGTCATGAAGCAAACAATCACTACCTCGGCATCACTACAACTACTACTACGTCACTCTCTGCGACATATACAATAATCTTTGAATAATCATAATCTTTACAATAGTTTTAGTAGCAGGCAGCCTAATCACTATTAAGTGATTTCTACCGGACAAGGAAGAAAATTTGTAGTTATTTTAGTGTTCGTTCTTCCTTAGTTTACTTCATTTGTCCGCTACCTACCATATCCACTAATAGATAAAACTTGGATGCTGATACATGTAAAAATATTAACAACGCCATTTATATCAAAAGAAATCTTAAACTAGCAATTTTTAAACACGTTTCAACACGCAATGAAAAGCACACATTTTTCCCACAAGGTCTAAGGGTCAGTACGAGTATGAAAGATTAATTACGGATATATTTCTTCGAGGGCCAATTGAGTAAAATGTAGCGTCTTCATCACCTATTAGATATTTAAGCATTCATCTGTTTGCATTTTATAGTACTTCCATCAATATTATTATATTCTGAATTACTTTCAAGACCGCGAATTAGTAAGCACTCATACTGACCGATTATAAAGTCATAAAAACATGTTTAACGTTATAATATGAATTGTGTAGGAGTTTTATCCACGAACGTATTTAACGCAAATACAAATATTTTCAACTAGTAAATTTGCTTTATAGAAAAAAAAATCGAAATTAAACAATAATATTAATACCATCTTATCTTAACAAAAAACTTTTGTGAAAGATAGGCATTTACCGGTTTAATTTGGCGAATAAATCAAATTAAACAATGTCGCAAACAAATACACTTAAGAAACAACACATATCGTTAGAGACCTTTTGTGAGGTCAAATCATTAAAATAATTAAAATGTACACAGAACACCGATCCGAACCAAGACATACACAAAGTACACAAGCAGAAATACACGGAACCACTGCACATAGACATAAAGCACTCAAGCTTGTCGGCCTCATTTAGTTTTCAATTTAGATAGAAGGCCGGTGTAAAATGTCCGATACTTACTTGAATTCAGATCGCCATCGGCGTCTCGATCGAGCGGGAGTTTGGCCAGCCGCCAGACGCGGGGCGAAAGGGGCCCTTGAACAACCGCGAACGCGCGGTATCGAGGAAGTAAGTCCGAACGAACTGTCATCGCACGCACGGAAACGGGCGGCGGCGGCGGCGGCGAGCGCGGCGCGCACGCGCGAGCCGCCCGTTAACAGCCCTGCAAACCCCTGCAGCCCGGGACCACCCTTTAAATCGAACGTCATATCCCGACGCGGCCCCCACCCGCTGCCACCCCGCAGACCCTAAAAAATGCATTGCGTAACGCTCCTACTGAATTCAGCCTCGATCAATTATACACCTGCGTCGCTTAGTCGATGGACGTTTTCGGGCGATAATAAGCGATGGGGACTGAACGAGTATCTGGATTCTAGGTCAAGCGGAGTTCTATAAAGAAAGCGCCCTATATACTTATCCCGCCCGCATTCAACTACGACATATAACAAAGACCCAATTGTTCCATTTTTCTTTAAGGCTAGATAGAATCGAAATTACATACCTACATTGTTTTAATTTGGTTTATTCAAGATCGGCAAAAAATAATAGATATGACATTCAGAAGTACAATGAATGACCATGACATTTAATAAATGCTCAATCATGTTAACCCAGTAAGTTTTAATAATTTGAATAAGGCGACAATTTGTATGAGTTTGCATAAATAACAGCTTCCTATCTATAACCTTAAGATTAAATTTGAATTTTATGTTGCGAAATGTCCAAGTGTTGATGGTAGGTAGTAAGTAATCGTTGAAATATGCATTTTAACGATACTTCCTTTGACGATAAATTGGAGAACAGTAAACGAAGACGTCATTGCTTCATATGTAAACATTTTTTTTATTTAGATCAACTATTCTTTTGTAAGTTGTTCTGTACCTATTTTCACTGATTAAAAAATATTACAAAGCCATATTAAGTTATGTTTAAACTTTAAACCAGTCATAACTTGAAGGTTTAGAAATGTTTAATATGTACTATGGGAACTTAGCACCCAATCTTTTATTAATAGTTTTTTTTACATCAATATTTCAAATGGGATAGCGATTTACATTACTAAGCATTTTTCAGTTAGCATAGCAACTGTTTTGCCTACGTACATACGTATAGTGTATTTCAACTATATTTTTGATTCATAAATATAAAATTATGGTACCTAAGGTAGTTATGGTAATCTTTACACGACGAACGAATAAAACCACAAGAAAATTATAACAGGTTATAAATAACCTTGTCATATAGCTTATAAGCTGTGAGGTATTTATACAAAACGATATTAAAAAAGAAAAGTCTTCACTCTACAATTTATATATATTTAATGATTTCTTTTAAAATTTTGGATCGCCACTTAATAAAACTTAAAATAATAATAAAGCTTTCAATATACATATTGAATGGACTATTATAATTATTATATACGAGTAGTAATAGTAAATTGTATATACATTTATTTATTACCTGTCTTGCCTTTCCTCATACGAGTCAAGTAATTTTCGCATTATCGTATTTTTAACCGACTTCAAAAAAAGGAGGCTACTCAATTCGACCGTACCTATATTATTATATGCTTTTTTATGTTTGTTCGGGCATCATAAATCATTTCTATATACTAAATGAAAATACGTATTACTTTGTGCGAAGCAAATTTATTTTTTGCTTTTTAGTTTGAAGTCGATTTATTTTTGTTAAAACTTATTTTATTTACTTTCCACTGCTACCTAAGCCTTTAATGGTTATATTAGTATCACTGTTCAATCTTTTTATTTGTCAGCTATTCTTCTTTTATTATTTCTATCACACCATTATACAGTACATTATTTTTCCTGCTTCTTATAAGGAAAAAAAATAATACAATGCAACTAATTCTTTAGTAAATATGTACTAAATAATTTCATATCAACTTATTATACGATTTTCATAATGTTTAAAGACTACCCAATATTCTTACCTCCATAATATATTCAAATGAATAGATGTGACTTTCAGATGATTATCGATCGATCGTCCGTCGTTATTTTATTAAACTTTTAGAAAATAATATAGTAATCAGGGTTAAACAAAGAAATCGCTCTTGAGCTACTCGTATGTCGACATTTCGTTCACAAAAGTGGCAAGTTTTATTTACTCGATTCGCGAAATAAACAGAATCGTTAAGGGTCAAATGATCGTTACAAGGAAACTTTTAAGCTAGATACAAATTGTTTTATTAAATTTCTTATTGCTTTCTCTCTTATATTATATAGGTATTTGAATTATAAATGTAGTATGTCTTTTTCGTGAGGACTAGTTTGATCGAGAGGTTATTTGTTTTATTATATTACTAGCTGTTGCTCGGAACTTCGACCCCGTCGGATCTATTTCTATTACAATGGTATAGTGAGTCAATCTTAGAAGATAGGCATATACTGTCGCGGACTTTTTTTAGATCATTTAAAGAGGAATAATTCTTTCAAACATATTATTTTTGTATATTGAACCGTTTTCGCAACGCAAGCAAAGGAAGCCCTCAAAGATGAATAATTTTCCCCGTTTTTTCCATATTTTCCATTATATCTTCGCTCCTATCAGTCGCAGCGTGATGTTATATAGCCTAAAGCCTTCCTCGATAAATGGTCAATTTCGCAATTCGAACCAGTAGATCCTGAGATTAGCGCGTTCAAACAAACAAACAAACAAACTCTTCAGCTTTATATATTAGTATAGATTAAGTCTTGTTCCTTCATTCATTTCCTTGACCAATTTGACGCAATTTTGAGATAAAAATTATAACTTCAAGGATTACGTTCGAAATGAGAACATAAAGCTTTAAGCAACAAAAATAGGCTTTTTAGCAAATTAACATTGTAATTAAATCATACTATCTCTTAATAGCCTATAAAGACTATTTAATGTTGACTAGTTTTGAAATAAATTGCGAAAAAGTTGTACAAGATTTAGGTAAACTACATAATATTGGTTTTATTTTGCTTTTCAAAAATTAGAACAAGAAATGTAAATTCGTACTAAAAAATCGTTAGACGAAAGAGATCTCATAGTTATTCTAAACACACTTTAATAAGCATTACATTTTTAAATGATTTTTTGTATATGCATAGAAATTGTTGAGAATTTCTCAATCAAATTTAGTTTGTAAAAATATATTTATTAAAAAATCGCCTATAAGAAAGATTTACCATTGTTTAAATATCCAGTACATTTAGATATTATAAGACAAATGTGGTCTTAATAGTTTCAAATAACATAATAATTTATAAAAATCGATCTCACAATCTATGAGAGGCCCGCGGAACCGGGTCATCTAGTCGAACTAATGCAGCTGTTGTTTCGCTTCGAAATAACACGAAAAATGGGTCAAACGATGCGTTTCTTTCACTATACTAAATTATTTATTTGCAATGCGGCTTTTGAATTACCTATGTATGGTGGAAACGCTTGGGCGATCTTTGATTGATGGAAGGTGTTGAAATGGTAAGTGTAAAGGAAGTTTAATCTAATAGATTATACAAAAAAATGTGCTTTTTTTGAGACTTAAAGGTGAACTGCAACTCAATTTTTATTAAGGACTAGCTGTTGCCTGCGACTCCGTCCGCGTGGACTTTCATATAAAATTTGACCCCCCCCCTTCACCCCTTATAACGCTTTTTTCAGTTAAAAAGTAGCCTATGTTACTCTCCATCTTTTCAACTAACTGTATGCCAAAAATCAGGTCGATTGATTGCTTAGCTACGGCGCGAAGGAAGGACAAACAAACAAACAAACACACTTTCACATTTATTAGTAGGGATTGTTAAACTTACTTCGTCTGTTTTTTCGAAAGTTCTTCCGAATCCTCTAGTAATTATTAAGCTTAGACTTAGACTAAATTATCATGATAAGTTGTATAAAAATACAATAAAAATTGCACCTAATATACTTATCCGAAATCTTAACTGATTTTTCCGCTTTTTGGATTGTCCCCATGGAGGTTAATCAGCAAAGTCGAATTAGGTCTCGGGGACATTATTATGCAAATAAAGTCCAATCAGTATGGGATGCTCCAACCAACGATTGATCATAAAATGCCAGAAACTTTGTTAAAATTTTCTTAAGGAGATATACAATTGATTGTTAGATCTCATTTGTGAATATTTTCATTCCTTTAACGAGTTAAAGTCAAAGCTATAGTAGTTTTTATGGAAAGTGGTCATCGTCGCCCATGAACACTCGCAGAGCTTGACAGCTCTGGAGTGGGTTGAATACCTTTTAAAAAGATGCACGCTCTCTTCTTGTATCACCCCAAGTCATGGGAATGGAATGGGAACGGTCAAGTCATTCATGGGAAATATCGCATGGAAGAGCTGGTGGCACAAGGTGTTGGTGCGTAGCAAAAAGTTTATTTTAGTCATGAACGATACGAATTATAAATGAATTAAAAAAAAAGATTTATTACATAGTGGTTATAACTATTTTTGCTTTTAAAATACAGGTAAATTCCAATGAAGTTGAATAATTTTTATTGGGAATTTAAAATAAGCCATGGCCTCCTTTTTATATTATGTCGGCAGGAACTGATCAAGAGGCCTTATGGTAAGTGACCACCTCTGCCTCTGATAGAAACATGGAATTTTACGGGTCTTAATTATTGCAACTTTCAATACGTTCACACGTCACTACCTAAATTTAAAAAACTGCATTTTATCGCCCAAAACTTTTCCACGAAATGTGATAAATCGATTTTCCTGTATTTAAAAATACGATCTTTCACTTTCATGTGCATTTTTATTAAAAGCTGTAAATCAAAGCTTGTCTACTAAACTGCAACAACGTTAAAATCCTTAAAATATCAGAAATAGTTACTGCTACTATTAGTAGTCTTCATGTAAAAAAGGCAGAAACATCTGAATCTGTGTATAAAATGTACTAATTAATTAATAGGGTACGTTTTATTTTTCGTTAGTATGTTTGTATAATTTATGCTTTATTAATATGTACTATAGGTACGTAACGTTATCTTTATATATGTTTTCCTAAAGCAAAAAAATAATCAATCGACTTATAACATCACAATACAAAACAAAAATACACGTAACAAACACGATTAGCGATAATAATCGAGCATTAAAGTTATAAACCTTGAGTGAGCCTACGAAATATCGTCTAGCGCGTGCATTGTACACAACACTCGACGCGGGGGCGGGCGGGGCGCGGCGGGGCGCGGGCGGGGAGGGCGAGTGCGCAAATACATGCCTGCATACAATGACTGCCAAAGATCGCATCCAGGGACCTCGCGAACGCGGCACGTGTAAGCGCAGAGACGAATCCGACCTACAAGTTTCTATCTATGCACTTCTCCCTTTCAAACCTCTCTCATTCCCAAACAAACAATCTCAACCCAACTTTTTACACACCAGCACCTAGCTGACCTCTCCAACTTTACGTTTCCATAAAAAAAACCATCCTAACAGTGATTATAGCACGCAATACATCACGAATTCCTCGCCACCTCGAAAACGGAATAACGCACATTTCGATCCGTCCCTGTAATCGCATTGTATGATAACGTCATTCACGCACACACGCACGCGATAGCCGAAATTCGTGGATGTATTTTTCTAGTCGGCGCCGCTGTGTGCGTTCACAGCGCTGGTATCGCTGCGACAGATAAATCGAATAGTAGGTTGTGCGAGGGAGATGCAAACAGCATTATACAACGCATTATTTTTATAATTAACAAGCAAAAATTGGGCGTGCGACCCTGGAAACGGCCAGTGACCTTAGCGCACGAAATTTGCACAGATGAAATGTGGGCGACCTCGACTAGGTAGTTAGTAGTTGCACGAGTCAACTCACACATGCAAGCAGGAAAATTCTCGACTTCCGCGGTACATGTAAAGCTTGCAGCTACCAGTGCTGTTCAAAAACAAAAAAATGTGTGCAAAGAAATCTATTATGACATCATAGCCTCGACCTTCGCTATGAACTGTGGACGCGTTTTGTTACTCTGTTTACTTCATGCTTCGTTTTGTGTGAAACAGTCTGTTTTCAGAGAACAATAAATAATTACTTACAATGAAAAATGCGCTGTTATATTTTGAGCTACCCGGCTTTTGTATTTACAGTGGTTTCTAATACTACCTGCATTTTAATGTTTACCTATCAAAGATAGCTGTGGTCTGTGGTTGGAACCAAGTTATACAGATGTAATAACCTCCTTTCTCTGAGACTCTTTATTCTGACAGGGAGCTCCAAAGCTAACAGATAGATAATAATTGACATATTCTCTTTTTGTCAAAAAGAACAACAAAACTCATTGTTCTTTATGTCATATCAACGATCGACTAAACACTTTAACAGTGAAGTCAATCATTACACAATGATGCACTCCTAATAGTTTCTTCCATAGCAACAACTTTCATAACGTAAATCAGTTCACAGAAGTATTACAAAGGCAACCGTGTTCTGCCGATCGCGCCTGCCTTGCGTACTGTGAATATTAAGTCAAGTCATCAGCATTGTATCTTTGTAATACGGAATTAACTGACAGAATACAATAGAATAATCTAGAATAGTTCTATTGAACTGTCCTATATCCACATTTAAAAAAGCTTGAGGAATAGCAATAAATTTGGTTACGTTTCCAACCGTAAATATCATCGAAAGGTTTAGTGAACAACTAACGGCGGTTCCCAATATGCAATCTCAATCCGTTTTCAGCTATCTACGGTTGAGTTTTCGATCTAAATATGAGAAAAAGCGTTTCAATATACAAACCAGAGATGGGATAAGCAATCCGAAAACGCAAACTATCCGTCAGAGGGCACCGATCTGGATTCAAGTGTTTTTGGATCGCCCTCTGTAGGGAAAAGTCAGTAGTTGGGTTTCAATAACCAATCTTTTGACT
>DWAJ01005551.1:0-11378 GCA_018238005.1 Eurema mandarina | reverse complement strand
CGGTACATATACGGAAAGCGCAAAGTCTGTCTTCTTTTAAAGCTCATCTAAAAAGTCACTACCATCATTCTAATATTACTTAAGTCTAAGTTAAACTAACTATTCTTTTATTATTTTCCTATTTTGTTTAAAGATTTTATTTATAGTGTGTGTGTTTATTTTATTTTTATTTTTTTTGTATACACTGCCTTATTACTTTCATGTACTTATTTATTAAAGGTCGCTTGGAAGAGATCGCTGCCAAGCGATAAAGCCGCAATTTGTATGTATATTTCTTCTTTTCATGTATCTTATGTGTTGTATTTCTTTTAATGTGTATACAATAAAGTGTGTAAATAAATAAATAAAATAAATAAATAAATTTGTACTATTTAGCAAACATAATATTGTCCTACAAATTTCGTGGTACGTTATACCGGTTGATAGTAATTAATTGGAAAAATTTACCAGGGATCCCGGACTATTTCCCTATAAATGTGAACAAATTTAAATCTAAAAACAAACGAACTTTGATGCAAAAACACTGCGGCGACGATCTATGTACTTATTTATTTATTTAACACTTCGTTACACATAACAATATAATATAAAATAGAAAACATTGTGGTAACTAACGGCCTTATCACTTAAGAGTGATCTCTTCCAGGCAACCAAGTCAGGACAAAACATATAAAATAAACAATACTTATTTATGTATGTACTATGTTTTTTTTTACTTAATTTTTTATTATAGGTATTTTGTTGGTTCTCCGTGGTACCTATTACTTTTAATTTCATTTAACCTTATTTTAAATTAATCACATTATGGAATGCACATGCTGCGACACAGTATTTTATACTAGTTCAGTAGTCGGGTGATCACTTACATTGTAAATGTTTAAATGATTTCGTGACAAATAAATTTATTTATTTATTTATTTATGTACGTAGACAAAATTGTCTACTTTGAAATGGCTTCACTATGCGTGCTCATATTGAAAGAAAGAAAGAAACATTAAAACAATACACAAGACACTAGCGGTTCTTAGTTTTACTATTATTTGCCTATGTGCATGCTATGAAGATTTCCTTCCCTCCTATATAAAAGGTTACCAAAATAAAACGCACGCATTATATACAAACCAAAAATATATTCTTTCATTAGTACATTAACACATACGTACATACAGGCACAAACAAATTATCGCGGCGAATATTTGGGATTATCCGGAGCGTATGTAAAACTCCTTAGCTCGTAGGCCACGCCATTTTGATTCTCATATCCAAAGTCGAAGTCGCCGCAGCCGCCGAAAACGCGGTTAGGCCGATCCGGCCTCTGATTGGTTGGTGCATCGCGCGTAGAGCTGTGATTTGTCGATGAGGATGGCGTGATGTTACGCGCTGAGCTGTGATTGGTCGATGAGGATGGCGTGATGTCCCGCTCTGGGCTGTGATTGGTCGATGTGGACGCGGCGTCGTTACTCGCGCTGTGATTGGCCAGCGGGCGGCTGAGCGCCGTCGCCGTGTCGAGATCCGCTTTCCGAGAAACTAATATTCGAATGTCGGTGTGAAGATATAGCTTTCCCGATTTTGAGGTCATGAAACTGTAAAACAAACGTTATATTTAACATAATAAACTAAGATAATATTATAATCTATATATATAAAAGGAGAAACTGACTGACTGACTGACTGACTGACATATCAACGCACAGCCTAAACGGCTAAGCGTAGGCACTTGAAATTTGGAAGGGACGTAGCTTATGTACCGTAGAGGTGCACTAAGAAAGGAATTCCCAATATTCCTACGGGAACGGGAATTAGCGGGAAAATCCTTTTGTATGAAAAATCTAAACCGCTTAAGTTAGTCGCTTGAAATTTGGCATACAGGTACCTTAGTAAACTTAAAGCTTGTATGATAGGTTGGATAGGTACAGCGTGAACGAAGTCGCGTCGGCTCATCTAGTAACTTATATGTAAACATTGCCTGCATTTTTTTTTAATTATTAATAATTAAAAGAAATATATATGTGTGTGCTACATCCAAAATTAATTAAGATTCTTTCTTCTAACAGTGACTATAACGAACGATACTAAAGGCTCAATCCGGTGCGTCATTTATTTAGCTTTGACAACGGAGAGTTAATTGTGCGGAGAGGATTATAGCCACTGTCCGAGAAATTAATAACTCCTAATTGTCAGAGTCTAATAATAGCATGATAAAGGAAAAGTCATTATTGGATTGACATTAACAGACTGATATTGTTATTGGTTGGTTGGTTGGCCTTCTTCTTCTTCGCTTCTTCCTTCACGATGTATCTATCTGTCTCTATCTATCTCTGTTAATTATTTCGTTTCTACACGTATCATTTTTTGCTTAAGACCCTGATATCCTTATAATGGGATCACATGTGAAGTATCACCTTTAAACAAAAAAAATAATCATCCAAATCGGTTCACACAGGCAAAAGTTCTGAGATAACTAACATAAAAAAATACAGACGAATTGAGAACCACCATGAAAATAATAAAGGAATAGTTGTTTGTTTACTACTGACGATATATTTATTTTCTTAGTTACTGTGCAATAATTGAATGTCGATGTTTAATGAGATGATTTTGATTATTTAAATATTCTATTTTATCATCAACTTTCCTAGTTGACTGTACTAAATAATAGTATATTGTTCTGTTTAAAGTAAAACTTTTATAGAAAAAAATCTTTATAGATCCAGATTTTTCAATAACTTTACGTAACAATGAAAGTCTTGAACAATGCAAATTGCTCTTTGAAAAGGACAGCACTGCCGTTGAAAATGTTTTTATTCTTTTATATTTTGTTGCTTGAGATAATTCATGACTTTCTTTCACAATAAACTGTTCTGAACTTACACCTTTTTATGTGATCATAGGCAATTGACCAGTAGGTCTCCCTGATGGTATCGACTACCTACTACTAGAAGTGTAATGTTCACTGCTTTGAAATAGGGAAAAAGCAAAAGTATTTGTAACAGGAAAGGAATAAGGGATAGGAAAAAAGACAACAAACGAAACGCTATGATGTGGAACCACACATAATAATAATGGACATAATAATAATAATATAATAATAATAATAATATATTTATTTGTCTAAAAAATATTACAGACATCTTAAGTAGAAAAAAGGCTGTGTTGCTTGCAAAAATACCTTTTGGAATTGTGAAATGTCTCTGAGTTTTGTTCAAATGTATCCTAAATTCCCGTCTTCATTAAGGTGTACATTCCCTTTTTTAGCTGGCTTTGCCTGCTGGCTTGCCCTGGCTTTGCGATTGCGGAAACAGAGCTGGACTTATATCATCAAGCAAACATTCTTGCCTATTGTCCACCATGAAACAAAATAAGCCTCGTAACTAACCAAAGAGCTGTTTACATAAACGTTTTCCGTGTTATTTCAGGCTTGATTGAAATGCTCTTGTTGTTTTTTTTCGATCCATTATGCAAGCATTGCCAACTGACGCCGGGTACAGCGTTTAATGAAATATTTAATTCAAAAGCCAGTACCTACTGTTCCAAGTAATGAAATTGTACTGCATTTGAAATGTTTGAATGAAGGAATAAAATTGAAATCCTAGATAACTAACAAGTTGATTTTCTTAGAATGCAGAAAAAATTCTTGTAATTTTTTTTTATGGTTCTGTTCTTAACATTTAAAAAGCACCTAGTAACATGATTATAAAGTTAAAGAAGTATTCTGTAACAGAGATTCTGCTGAATAATACTTAATAATAGAAAATTTTCTTAAACGTCAAAAATTATCTAAGTTTGCTGCATTTTGCTTCACTGCTAGTAATATGAAATTTAACCTTTAAATTAACATTTAATAAATATAGGTTTTAATACTCAAAATGTATGCATGCTCTTTTTAGAAGACCTTCAGACCAACTAGTGTATAAATAGGCTCAGATTTTCTCACGTGTTCCCGAAATAACTGGTCATGATGGTTAAATACATATACATACATAATCACAATAATCCTATAAAGTTAAAAAGTCAAAGTCAAACACATCTTTATTCAACCAGGCTATATATAGTAACACTTTTGAATCCTCATGGTATTACAAAACATTTACCACAGGTATATGTACAGAACCCTACAAATGCATAAAGTTTTCGAACATAGAACCATGCAATCAGCTCAGTTAAAGGCGCTCGAAGCAAAGCTATGAATTCACAGTCTTGCTAAAGATTTCCTGCTAGATCAACCATCATTATCAAGATTGCCAACAAGAACACTAATTGAATTAGATTTACTCAGTCAAAGGATAATCCAGATATTATCTATTGATGCATTCTAAGAGTAATTGGATATTGAAAACGTTGAATTTGATATTTAGTATGTTATATAAAAGGATTGCAGCGTTGAAGCGACCGCTACTGATGCACCGAACTCTGAATCACGCTTATGATTTTGTTTGAGATTTAATATATATGACGGCGCGTAGAATATTTTTGTATGATTGTGTTTAGATTCTCAGTTTTATTTGATTTTTGATTATGCAATTTAGTTAATTTATTCAGATATTGTTATTTATTATTACTTTTTTTTGATAATGGTAAAATTAAAAGAGTGGGTAACCCCGAATAGGGTGGTGGGTGCCGCCAGTGACAGTGGCGGACAATTATTGGGTTGACAGCTACTGCATATGGCGGACACGTGCTAACCTGGCTCTTAATCCAGTTTCATTCAACTGTGAAAACGTGGTTTTATTTTGGAAGTTTCCTAGTCAACACGCCCACAATCAATGGAGAAAGACAGCCAAGCCCGCTCAGTGCCCCTTCTGATATTCCGATCTATACAAGTATATATGTCGCAGGCGGATTGTATAATCCGCTGTATTACATTACGGCTAGCCGTTTCCTAAAACAGGGCCGTTTAGCAAAGCGGCGATTCAACGATTAGCCGTATTGAATGCCGATAAGTAAAAAACCGCCGAAATGTATTCGTCGCCATATGTTAGTTTTTTAATATATTAGGTTAGGTTAGGTTAGTTATTAGTCATTATAAAAAAAAACTTATTTACTCATCTTTAATAAAAATGAAGCTGAGTATTTAAGTTTTTTTTATAATGATACAAAACTAACCCAACCTAACCTAATTTAATAAAAATAAACCTGAGTAATCAAGTTCTTTTTATAATGATACAAAAACTATGACAAAGATACAAAAATAATAAGAATATAAGAATTTATAACTATATAAAAACTACGCAAGACAATACGGCTAAACGTTGAACCGCCGCATTACAAAACGGCACTGTTTTTCAAAACGGCTAGCCGTAATGTAATACAGCGGATTATACAATCCGCCTGCGACATATATATATAGCTTTCGGGACCTAGCAGCTAGGTTTTAGGTTACATGGCTAAGAACTTATAGGTTCTGAGGAAATACATAACTTCCTTACTCCAAAACCTTCTCATGAACTCATCTTCGACCATCAATCAGGGTACGCTTTACAAGCAATTTTATCTCACTCACCTTGGAGAATCAGCACTCCCCGCTGCATTAAGACTTGGGGTCCTTCAAAAAGACATTACATCTACGCTTACATCTATTTTAAAGGGCCGGTAACACACTCCAGAGCTGTCAAGCTCCTTGAGTGATCATGGGTGGCGATGACCAATTTCCATCGGGTGGCTCACCTGCTCTTGTCTCCGTATTCCGTAAAATAAAATCCCGTTTTGTAAGAATATTGATAGACAAAAAGGAAGTGGATTTTTATTAGCTAATTAGCCAACGTAATCAGAAAACGATTAGTCATTCAGTCAGTCTTTTTCCTCAAGGTCAATCTTGATTGACTAGTTTTTTGCCTTTGACGGATACTACGAGAATCTAATTATATGAAATGTATGTATCTATTTAAAAAAACTAATAATTTTGCCGTCTAGTTATATCTTTTTATTAAATATTTTTCTCTTTTCTCACAATCTCTACTAATATTATAAATGCGAAAGTAACTCTGTCTGTCTGTCTGTTACGCTTTCACGCTAAAACTACAGAACTGATTGTAATGAAATTTGAAAGTAAGAAAATTTATAAATAAAACTAAATTGAAACAAAATCAAACTAACTGACTGTTAAAATGTAGCATATTGTATTTTATAATGAAACTTTCAGTAACCAACAAATTTACTGCAAAATGTAGTCCGTTCAAAGCAAATTGCAACGGTATACAGTATTATATCTAGATAGTAATTTGTTTCGTCGAAAGAGAAATTTTCCCGTTTCAAGCTTATACGGGCGCGAATGGCCAATGTTTTAATGAAATTGCTTACATAAATTAAATAATAAACCGCATAGTTAACTACAACAGTTAAACCTGGTTGTCTGGTAGAAATCACTGTTAGATATAAGGCCGCCAATTACATGTGCATAGTTACTTATAATGTTTATATTTCTAAGTTTTTATTGTACATGTTATGTAATAAAGAATAAATGAATATACAGGATCCTCCTTCATAAATGGCTTTATATTTTTACAATCTTAGGTTTTATCCGTATAGTGGGTAGATAAACGTGGGCGAGGAGATCAACGTTCGATCAATTCAATAAAATATTTCACGACACGATTAGTTCGTTCTTTATTAATTTTATGATAGTAAATCAGAGCTTATAATTTTAAATGATTTACGAAGTATCACTGGATTTAAAACATTCCACCAGAACACGTGGGCGCGTGCGCACTCTACCGACCCGAACTGATAATGGCCGCCTTCCTGTGTTATGTCAGTTGTCAAACTCAATATGTCATGTCCTAATCAACTGAAATTGATTAGTATATTCTATGCGCCCACAAGTATTTAAATGTTTTCCCAATATTTGCAAATATCAGAGATTGTGTTTATAACATTTAGTTATATAAATTGCAAATTTCTCTTCGTTTGTCTACCAAATGTAATTTTTATCTGTAATGTATGTTATTGTTGTGGTAAATTGGTAAATAAATAAAATTGTATTATTGTTCTTATTTAGTTATCGATGGTTAAGGGCCAATTTTCAAAATAGATGCAGTGAATCCTTTCCATTATTCAGTTATACCAAGGAAGTTAAATGTTTTCGTACACTCTATATGGAATGGAATAATTTTATCATAACATATCTAATCTGGTTTGCCTTAGGCTAGCTACAATACAATAACTAAATTGATTGCATCTGCCCTATGACCAGAGTTATAATCAATACGTAAGTTATGAAGTATAAACTAACTTGTTGGTAGCCAATGCCAACAGCAGCCATGGAGCCTCGGATGAAGGGGGTCTGCACGGAGACCAGGCCGCGGCTGTAGGCGGACAGGATCATCTCCTCAGCGGTGAGGCAGCCGTCTGCGTATGCGCACCCTAATTCGCCGACACTGTGACCTGGAGTTATTAGCACATATTATATATAGGACTGGCTGTTGCTCGCATCCCCGACAATTTCTATTCAGTATGGTTAATAAAAAATTCTAAAAAGTTTGGGAAATTTATAGAATATTTTAAATACTTCAGCGTAAATGAATTTCTGGTAGGTGAGAAATTTGTCTATTTTTGAAAATAGACATATGCGGTCTCGCACTTTATTTAAGAATATTTAAATATAAATAATTCGCTCCTACATTGCACACGTAAGCAAAAACTACTAAAAATCCATAAACAGGAATAAATTTCTACGTTTTTGCAACATTTTTAGCTAAATACGTTAGATTATCATCATTTATGTACAGATTAATTAATGGCTTTTACATAATGATAAACTTTAAATTTCATATAATAAAAATAAGTATGTATACCAATTATTTTGTCGGGAACAATTCCCAATTGTCGCAACACATCAGTGAGGCCAATTTGAACGGCGGCGATTCCGACGAACGAATGTAGAATGTTGTCGAATATTGTCTTATCGGGCGATGTTATTATGTGGACAATGTCGACGCCCTTAGGTTCCAACGCTTTTCGGCAGCTGGAATGTAAAGGTGGTTTTTAAACAAAATGGAAGAAAATTTTTTATTCATTCACTTCTAAGTTTTCTTACTACGGTGTAAATAAATAAATAAATAAAATAAGTTTAGTACTAAGAAAAAAATATATGAACTCAGTTTTAATTTACCCATTAGGGAAATTATGTTAAATTTGTAATGATTATATTGAAAATACTACTACTATTTAAAGAGAAAATATCAAATCTTTAGGAGTTTCACTATATTTAAAGAAAGCCAGTATGTCACTTCGAATCTGAACCAGCTGATGTACCGCGATCGGCTCACTTTGATATTCGTATTTCTTTTACGTTTTTAGTTATAGGATTTTTTTTCTTATTGGCATTGCAGGCTCGCGGTCTATTGCCTCGTGCGTCCTCTCGAGCTCTCCGGGGGGGAGCCCCTTGCTTGCAAGGGTGCTTGATGGATCATCTGTGGGTTTTAGTCAGTAGGGCACCGTTTCGTGCGGGTCCGACATAACCTTATCCTCCAAAGAGGATGCGGTATCCGTGACAGGATTTCCCATCAACAAAGAAAGTGTTTTTACCGTTCAATGGCGGCGGCGAAGACGGGTATGCGCATGAGTTGCGCGCCCATACCGGCCCACTGCGAGCCCATGCCGCTGTACACGAACCACAGCGGCCGCGCCGCGTTGTCGAAGTAGTTCGCCTTTTGACTCAGACATACTGTTTTGTTTTCCTCGTTCGTATCTGTGTTGATAAAAGAAGATTTAGTACAGATTATATGCTTAAGCGTAAAATCTTACTATACTTTTAAAAGTATAGTATGAGCATCATTCCTTTTATGACAAATTTAAAACCATTAAATCTGTCGTAAAATGTGAAACTGGTTTCACACATGCAAAGTCTGTAATGTCTGTCTATGTACGTTTAAAATAAACCTAATTATTATTCTAGTTACATAAAAAATGTACATTTAAAACGTAATTCTCATTATGTGTTAATTTTTATTAAGACGGGACGGTAACGGGTCAATGTTAGAACAGGAAATAGTTAACCCTTGGGAAACAACTGTGTGGAGATTTTAATGTTATTAGTCGAAAGTGACGAAATTTACGGGTGTCTTGTAAAATGAGAATTTGTTAATACTGATTTGTTCTCTTCTGTGGAACCGCAGCTAACTATACAGAGATTGTTTTCATGTTTTAACTAGCTGATCGAGATTAAGTAGTTTTTGAAAGAATACATTTCATTGTACTTCTACATTTTTGATTACTATAAAAATGTTATAGTAACCTTAATAGAGGTGAAAAATTACTTGAATCGCTTACGCAGCACACGCAACGGAAGCCCTTAAATATGAGACTTTTTACCCCTTTTTCACCGATGCTTTGATCATATTTGTCGTAGCTTGAAAGATAAAATGGAAGAGGCATGTACGCTGGTGAAACCAACTGAACCAAGTTTGCTTGGATTATATACAGCAATTTCAAAAGTAATTTCCTCCACATTTCTGTAAATTTACATAAATAGTTTACTAACCAAGCAAAATGTATCCTCGCCCGAGATGTCCACTGATCCTGGTCTCATGAATATTGTGTAACAGTGCCAACTCTTCCGGATCGATAGGTCGGCTCTTGAGGTCTTCTAGAATTTTCTCAACAGCAGACTGTTGCCTTCCCGATACCGTCACTAGGCGTGGGATATTGCAGCGATATCGGCTTGGATCCTTTAATATTACGAGTGAAAGAAACAAATGTAGTTCTACCAAAAAGTAACCATTGAAGTATGGCTTATAGATCAATTTTTGTAACAGCAATCAGTGTGTTCTTTGTAACGGCAGATCAAAGGAAAATATTTGTTCTATCGTAGGCTATTCACAATTCACATTCTCACCCATTAGGCAGACATTTGTCTAAAGGTAAGATAAATATGTAGGTACACTATCTTATAATAAATAAAAAATTGTTACACACTTTGTGAAAATTGTGTTTTTTTTCGTTAATGTATGTTTTAGAGTAGCAATTACTGGCGTGGTGTGGTCCTTAAATAAAAAAAATGAAATAAATACAATTTTCTTTAATTAAGGGAATGATTACCTTCTGCTTATTATGTCCTTTGAGCAACAAATGAGCGTTAACACCAGTAACTGATAATGCATTGACGGCAACGTAGCCAGTTCCCAGCGGCTGATGCTCAGTGACCACCCGTATTTTACCCTGGCGGATGCCATCTACATCATCCCGGATGTTATCGCAGTGAAGGTTGGCTGCTAGTTTTCCTCTTTCAAATCCTAGGAGAACCTAAACATACAAAAAATTAAACGTTTTAACATATTTTATTGTCTAATGAACCTCCTTCAAATTTAATACGAAAAAATCATTATCCACGTATCCGTATCATTAATCTTAATATACAGGATTGATGCGACATATGGGCATTAAATTAAACCACGTATATAAAACGTACCTAATACTACTGTCCAATAATTCAAAAATTTTTAACATCAAAAATGAAAAGTTTTTTTCGAAAAAGTAAATAGTGTATAAATCATCCTCATATGAAAACACAATTTATAAATATTTACACTGACCTTGTGTAACCTGTGCTCAATGCGGCAACGTCGCATAATTTTTTCTTAAGATACCGCCGACATTTTTCAATATTTGATTACATTACGTGTTTAAGTTTCAACTCACCCGCACGTATTAGTAAATGTGTAGTTATAGCATGACGTCGTAATTTTCTTTAATAACAACGATTTACCATATTAACAAATACTTAAAAAATAGTAGCTTACTCTTCACCCGTAAATCGATATCATGCCATTGTACTGTTTCCTTTTTTAACCTATTGACAAAATACCATACTAGTACATTTAATTATCCTACCACCGTCCACAATAAAAAACCTCGAATAATCTCACAATATGTATCCAATCACAATAATAAATATTAAACTGCCACAAATTTATCCTAAAACACTAATCATTACGGTATAAGGACTAAGGAGCGTGCTTCACAACAATAAAATAAGCGCGGGCGCATCTCGTTGCGTAACGTCCATCCCGAATCGATGACACATTTGCACTTATAAAAATTTGATTTTTCTACCCTATTGAATAAAAGTACAACTTCTTTGTTTATCATAATCATAACATTGAACGACTAATGTTTTGCTCACACTGTCTTCCTTATTAAACTGGTATAAGACTATAAGAGTCATTTTCGTATAACTTCTTGCATTTTAGAAATTGTAATTTATTTATTTATTTATCTCAATATATAATTAACACGGTTATTCACTAATTACGCGAATTATAGACATTACATTCATTCATCTCTCTCGCAAAACTTCAAGCATACCGACAATATAACCGACCATTTATCCGCAAACAAATCGCATTCAGGGTATTTGTCCAGAAGAGCGTTGAGCGCGGAAA
>DWAJ01005550.1:0-11378 GCA_018238005.1 Eurema mandarina | reverse complement strand
GCCGGCCGACGCGCTCGCCGCGCTGCGCCGCAGCGGCCGCTCGCTACTCGCTATCGTCAACGACAAGGGGTGACTAGCTCACTAAGTTACTTTACTTTAACCACAATTATATTACAAATAATAAATATTTCAGGACACTTATACACGGCGCCATCTAGTCCCATGCTGAGCAGAACTTGTGTTGTGACAAGTAGATAACGGATAAATTACATACACATACTTTTCTTTTGTAAATATATACATACAATACATAGCAACACCCAGACCCAAGAAAAATACTAATGTAAACTACAAATATGTTTTTCCGGTGTGGGGATCGAACCCACGATCCTTCGCGCAGAAAGCAATTGTGCTAACACTGCGCCAAAAGGTCGTCGAATTATATTTTATAAATATGTAACACGACTACAATTCAACCACATACATAGCTCTCTTTCATTTTACGCTACTAGTCAAAACGATAGAAAATACATAAATGATAAAACCAATAAGAAAAAAGAGATAGCTAATTTTGTCAGTTGCACATGAATGTAAATAAACATACAACCAGCCACCATTCACCTTATTAAAATGGTAAGATGTCCTAATTAGGATGTTTTTGGCGTCTGCAAAATTTTGCGCTTAAAACATATCTATTTAATATTATAATATCATTGTTTAACCATTAACTATTTATTAAGTTTAAGAACAATAATACAGAGCCCAAATTTATAGCTATGTATTATAGTGTGGTAAGGATTTTCGTATTTATGTTTTGGATAATGACTGATTAATATTTATTTTAAAGAAAAATGTTTCGACCGATTTTTTACATTGTAAAGTTCTTTTTAACCTAGAGTACGTCGACTTCCCTATAACAAAAAATATGACAAATCTCAAATTGACAAATTGTCTTTAAAACACAACAAAAATGTTAAATTTAAAATGATTAAGTAAATAAATATAACTTCACATCGTGGTTATAAATTTTGTGAAATTAGTATGCGGTTCGCATTTGACTAATGATTTTCTTTCTAATTTTTTTGGTGATGTATATTTATCTTGTGGTAGAATTTTTTGCACGAGCGGCTACGCCTTCTTGATATAGTGTGATGAAATTATATTAAAAAGGAAGAAATCAATCCAGCCTATTGAGGTATCATTTAGCAGTCAGTCAGATATAATTGCCTTAGATCATTTGATATACTACACACTTTAGACGCAAAAAATAGAGTTTGTTCTTAATTTTTTTTTAATTAAAGTTTATTATAAATAATACCCCACGTAAAAGAAAGTATACTTATCCTATTTGATCGTTTCACATTAATGAAACATAAATATTACGTATTATGTTTAGTAAAAGTAGTTGCAGAATCTTATAAAAATGTTCATTTTGTTTAATTACAAAGTTGCTTTCATAAATTGTGTTTAGTTACGTTCTACTGAAGAATGTTACAATCAAAATTAACGAAATCATTACCCTTGAGCCCAATTCGATCGAAATGGCTCAAGCTTTAAATAAACTTCTAACACCATAGTTTCGTACGTTTGGCGAAACGAATATAATATTAATTAAATGATTTACGAATGATGTTTTTAAATTCAATTTATTTTAAGTACATAATATTATGGTTATATACCTCTGCTCATAAGCTATGGCAAATATCCTATGTCCACACTCCACACTTACCGAACGTACAATCAACTACAAAATTATATCAATACATTCAAAATCACAAATTGTTTAAACCCTAAACAATTCTATAGACATAACTAATTTCAAAATACATTTATGATGTTTGTGATATATCAATTACTAAGCCAACCAACTACATATATGTGTTACAGATCAATACAAGGCGTGTTCACGGCGGATAACGCTCGGCGTCGTCTGGCGAATTTATCGGGATCGACTGCCGAGAGCCTCGACAAATTTATTGTGAAAAAGTATTATAAAGTCAACCTCGATGACAAACCTACGCTGGGCGCCGTCTCGCGCATCCTCGACATATCCCCTTACGTCGTCGTCACCAGCACTGGTCGGTATTTGCCATTAACCCAAATATTTTTAAATTTCTATAGGTGTATGTATTTTCTATAACGACTCTGACGTCGGTGTTGGCAAGAGTTTAAAAGATAAAATATACATACTAGCTTTTACTGTGGTTAAAAAAGCGTTTGAGCAAGCTTTCAACTAAAAGTATACTTATAAAAAGTACATATCTTTGAGGAAACTACATAAAAGTTGCATATAAAAATTATGTCGTAATACATTTCTCTCTAGTTAAAGTTGTATTTTTTTCAGATGCATCAACGAATATTGAAAAATTTGTGGGAACAGTAACATCGGATGATCTGCTCCATTTTGTATCCCAAAATGTGAAACAAATGAACGGAAACCACAAAGCATAATAATTATGGAGACACCTTGAGTTTCCCAAAAAACTGATTCAACCATCATGTGCCTGTCATAAAGATACTTATATATTTACATTAGGATTGTAACTAACATAGTATTAATACTAAATTTATATGACTTGCTGTCCAAATTAACACTTAAAGCCTGTAGGTATATTTTTTATGAAATGTAAAAAACGGAAAAATTATTATTTACTGCATTCAATGCATTTATAATGAACATAATAAGATTCCATAAGCATTTATACATATGTATATAATCAATTTTGTTTTTTGAATTATAATTATACCAATTTACTATCTAATTCAGTTTGTGTTTTATTTGCAGGGATCTATAGTTTTATTGATATGTTTTACATTTATGTAACTATAATTTAGAAAATGATTTATTTTGTATAAATATGCTGTAAAATACTCAAACTTTTTTTGGCAACACCTAGCACAACAATCTTATTCAATATTTTTACTAAACTCAAACTGCATCATTCAGTGAATCTCACAATGTGGATGTTAATATTTCAAAGGTAATATTGTCTACTTACTTTATTGAAATATCATAGTCATATTATTAAAATCAGTCATATAAAATTGTTGTTTAATAATATAGTGAAACTATTTAAGTTACACGTTAAATTGAATTATGCTAACTCTATAACATGTCCTCTTCCTTGCAATTCTCTCTGTTATTCAAAAATGTTATATTTTCTAAACATAATGTGATACTACATTAAATAATACATTGCTGATTTTGATGGTTCAATTCTCAAAAGGGCTCTGATGCAACAAACATTTTTTTTTGTCCCCATTTTCTCGGCAACAGGTAAACTCTTGAAATAATCACAGAATTTTTAATTGCATATTAGATGTAAACAATCCCATACCCATTATTATGTAGAATAGTTTGTGCATGACACTTCCATAGGGATGTTTATTTTATGAAGACCCCAGAAAAGTAATGAAGTCTAGTTATTCATTAAGTACATCACACTATTTTTTCATTCCTTCCTTTAGTTACACTTGTTCAAACCTTTTGTCTAGTGACATCATATTTTTTAAAATAATTACTCTTAATATTGACTACATCAAAATTCTACATAAGTTAATAACTCTATACATGTAAGTTTCCAGTTTTTACTATAAAGTTTGGATTAGACAGGTTCACATATTTAATTAGGAGAAGGGGATCTCTTATGATGACCATTATTGGCAGCTAATATGGCACCTGGAGCTGGATAAGGTCTCATTTGATAAAGGCATCCAGATGCGGTTGTGTCAACTCCAGTCTTGGCATGGGCTTCAAGCCCTGCAGTCCAATTACCTCTTGGTATATCTGAATATGCAGCTGGGTCCATGGGGTCTAAATCATTATCTCTTACTCTTGGTTTCTTTTTGTCCCTATGATGAACTGGCTCATGTCTGCGCTCCTTCCTTTCATTTCTTCTTTCTTTGTGAGGCTTTTGTGGGACTTCTTGATCTGAAGCTTCACTACTATCATCACTTTCATCGCCTTCCTTTAGCAGTCTTTCTTCACGTAAATGAGCAGCACTTTCTGAAGGAATAGCTTTTGGATGTAAGGGAGGAAGCCAGGAAACTAAATTATTATGAACATTCCAAAAGTAGTAATAACCTGTGCCTTCGTCGTAAACTTCCTCCCAACCAGGAGGTAGCGGCCATAAATCCAAGAGCTTTCGTTTGTCATCTAAATACTTTTCATTCGGGGATACTTTTCCTTGTTTCCAAGTTTTCACGCAGAATTTTGAACATTCATGATAAATATTACTCTTGTTAGGGCAGCCTTTGTGACCTTTAATAGGATCAACATTAACGCCTTCTATACCCTCCCAAAAATTCTCTTTCGAAATATCATCTGGTTTATTGTCGTAATCTTCAGCTATAATTTCTTCATTAGTTTGTACTGTGTGTTGTTCCTGATTTGACTTGGCGTTTGGGTTTAGGAGACCTCGTTTAGCAAGTCGAGCGGCAAGTGCTGGTGGTAAAGGCATTTTATAATTGAAAACTAACAGTTAACCTTTACACTATTACAAACTTAACAAATTATAAACTATTACGAATGATAGAATAAACGCAGGGCGCAGGTTATTATTTATCTATTTAGTAATCACTAATCAGTATTCAGTAATCACCATTCACCAATCCAAATATTACGTCAAATAGACATTGACTGTTGACAAGCAAAGAGAATGTAATCACTACGTTTGACAAGAACTATTGTAGCAGAGATGAGAGACTAAAGTGTAAAAATTAAAAACATTTTTTTTTCTACAGATTAAATAAATTAACTTCGAGAATAAAAGAAAAAAATAATAAAATAAAGAAATTTCGATCAATGTCAAATCAAAGAAAAGCATTTGTAAATTTTCTGAACTGCACATTTAATTGCACGTATCAAGCGAAAGCACAACTTTGTAGTTTTGAGAGTGCTCGCTGTATGAATAAAGAAAGATGTAGATGAAATATTCAACGTAAACCATTATGCCGCTACATACACTCTAGTGCTATGATCCGAAAACGCCGATTGACTAAAAAAGTCTCGATATACGATTTATCGGTGCAGGTGGAGGTTTTGGTGCCTTTTCTATGCAAAGTTAACAAACAAATTAGGGGTTGTCCATTAATCACGATCTTTTTTTAGCATTTTTTAACCCCCCCTCCCCCATTACGTAGTGAGGTTTAAGACCACCCCCCCTCCCCCCTCTCAACATCACGTGTATTTTTAGTACCTACAAATAATCTTAAAATTTTGTGAATATTATCTTAATTTAAATACAGGTATAAACTATAATCTTATTTTGTTCTGAAATTAAGGACACGTGATATCTTACTACACCCCCCTCCCCCCTTGTGTTATTTTCGTGATTTTTATCAAACCCCTCCCCCCCTTTCAAGCCTCACGTGATTAATGGACAACCCCTTATAATTATTAGTGTATTAGACTTTGAAGAAGTAAAGCCTTTGTTAATTTATGTAGGGTTTATTAAAAGAACACGTTTAAAATAGCTTTATATAACTTAACCTTAAATTTTTTATTCAACTAGATGATATATGATTCTCATTTTACTATGTAGTTCATAGTTTCATGACTAGATTTCGCTTTCTAGTATTCTTTATTTTAAATATCGCACCTGGTTATACCATATAATTGTATTTTACCTTACAGCATTATAATTACCGGCTTGTTGGCATTTGGTGCGTACTGGACCACAAAATATTTGATGAGCATGACTGCAACAACAGAGTCACCCCAACAGTTTGCACCAACTTTCGCACCCAGATAATGTACTATTTACACTAATTCTAATTCTAAGACTAACTTGCCAAATAAGAATCATGTGAATATTGTGCTATACTTAATAAATATCAGTGTAAAAATAAAATGTCTTTATTTATTTGTTTTACGTTACAAAAAGAAGAATTTCGTTGATGGAAAGTATTTTCTGCGTTCGATCTATTTCAATGCTAGTTCTCAAGCAGTAGCTTAGGATAAACATATCCTTAAAAGCGAAAGAAGCAGTTTAAATGATCTTTTACTTTAGAAAAGTGTGTTTTTATAGTTATTTACCGATGTGATTGATACAACAGTCCTTACTTAATTTTTCCCACGGAACTTCATGTACTAAATGATTATTATTATGATATATGTTTTCGTATCGCAGCATTGTTCTTTGTAGGAAGCTGTTAGGAAGTGAATACATTTGTATTTGCATTTTTTGATATAAGTCCTATATAGTAGTAAGTTTTTGTCAAAAGGTAATTTTAGTTTTTTTAGGGCTTATAAATTCATAAAAGTAAAAAAATTATTTTTACCTCTTCTAGAAACGGCCCTGAATTTTTTTAATTATTTTGGCGCCTGTCTTAATTAAAACTCTAGCTTCGCACTCATTGCTACAATTATTACATAAATATATTGAAATTAATAAACCGTTTAGATTATATTGACATACGAAACTTAATAAATGCACGATTATGGGTAAGCAGTATCCAATAGTGTAAAACAGCTTTAAAGTAGTTGTTTGAACCCAAACGAGAAATCACACAGAATGTTTTGTGACCTAAGTAACACCGCTAAGAAGATAGAATGGGACTTGTCTTGTAAGTAGAATGTATTCTCTTAATAGACATTTAAATATTTTATTAAGTTTTTTTTTAAATTTTGCTAAGAAGTTTGGACACGAACGTTTTACTTATTTTTAAAACCTACTGCGTCAAACGAAACGCCTAGATATAGAAGTAAGATATTCAATTCTAATAAGTATTTACATTTCCTTCCAAAATGCATTTCTATCTTCACTGTTTTTACTAAGTGGAGTAATAAAAAGGTCTTTAACTTCTAGTTTAGTCGTCACTTGCCTCCTAGCATTTGGGGCATACTGGACCACAAAATATATGCTGTTGCCTGGAGAAATATACGTATATGGTTTCGGTACTTCGAACTCGACAAACAGCACAGCATCAACTGAAGGCACTACCGATGGTGGTGGTGATGGTGGTAATGATAATGATAATGACGATTCTAAGCCAGAAGTTCCGACGCCGTACCGGAGTTATTAGAAACGTAGCGAAATTTGTGGAATCCAGGATTGAACGAGACTCTCTTGAAACCTATAATACGAACCTAAAGATTTGATCTTTAGCTGAATGTTTTATAATTGGTAAATATTGCATATTTAATGTTTTTGACTTTTACATAATACCTATCTGTGTCTTAATAGCTCATTAACTATTCAGCAAGAAGTCAGTCGTAGTTTTTGTTCTTAGAGTAGATATTAATTAAATATGAAATAACTTGAAATTTTAACGTTGTATGTGTGTTATGGAAAACATTTGCAGGATGTTTAAATAATTTTCGTCGATATAAAACCGACGTTTCACTTGCGTATTTGTTCGTTACAATTTAGTGTCACTGTGTTTATTTATTCAAAATGGTTGTGGCGGGAGCGTAAGTTTTTATTGATTTTATTTCTATTTCACGTTAACGATGTAAACATATTGATATTTTCTCTCTTGCTTAACTTCATGATAACTGACTTAAATAAAATTATACCTTACTTACGTCACATAATTGAGAGGGGTTATAAATGTTACCCAATCTCGAGGTATTCAGTAAAATACAGAATTTAATAAATCTATTGGTTAATTATGCCTTTTTGAATTTTATTTAAGTTTATTAGTCATCTATTCTGATACAGGCTTCGTACAAGTGGAAAGAACGATGAATGTAGGTACTCTTAACAAACTCGAAACATTTAAAATACCTCAGCTATGGTATAGTTTAAACCATTTTAAATAGTGCCCCATGAAAGTAAATTCCATTGATTTGCAGTTTAACAGTTTAAGAGAGAGGGTAGCTTACATCCCGGCATTGCCCCGGGAACGGGAACTACGCTGGTAAAACCGCGGGACACAACTAGTATTTAATAGATAACCACACCAACGAAACCAACCTTTTAATTTTTAGGGTAGTTTAGTAATAATTGGGAGTTAGGGAACTGTTTTGATTCTAAAATATACTAAGAAATCACAATACAAAATTATGGTAAATTTTCAGGGTCCTAATATTCGGAGCGTTAATGGTGACATTGTTGCTCGGAGCAAAACATTTATTACAGATGGATCGTGTCAATAACGATATACCGATCACCAACATAACAGGATTAGGTTAAATATTATTTGCTAGTGTTAGAAGATAAATTACAATAAAATTTTATTCAAATATCGTCTTTGTTTTAGACGAAAACAATAAATACGTTAAACTTGTGCTACAGAGAATCAAGAGAACCATTTAACTTATATTAAAAGAGAAGACAAACATTTTCATCTATGGAACATAATAATGTAATTTCTTTAAATACAAAATATAAGTGTTAAACATTATGATAAGTTAATTATAATGATAATTAAATTAATTTAAATATATATATTTGAGAATTTTATTTGATTAAATGGATTAATTAATTATAAACTATTGAAAAATTGATATTGCTCTAATTAATATTATGTTTGTATTTTTCTTGAAGCTATGTAAAATGTTTTCAGTACGCTTTCTTATTAAGTAATAAGAAAGAATACTCAAAACATTTTATATAATATTTTATATCAATTGACGCTCTATATAGTTATAGAGCGTCAATTAAAAAAAATCAAAATAAACATAAGCTCCAATTTTAGCTTACTATTATATCTATCTATATATCTATATAATCCAAAGGTGACTGACTGACTGACATAGTGATCTATCAACGCACAGCCCAAACCACTGGACGGATCGGGCTGAAATTTGCAGTCCATGTAGATGTTATGACGTAGGTATCCGCGAAGAAAGGAATTCCCGAAATTCCCACGGGAACGGGAGTTAGTGGGAAAAAACATTTGTATGAAAAAATCTGAACCGCTTATGTTAGACGTTTGAAATTTGCCATGTAGGTACCTTAGTAAACTTAAAGGTTATTTGCAACGGGGTATTGTAAAATTCCCACGGGAACGGGATTTAACGGGAAAAAATTTTGTATGAAAAATCTAGGAAAAAAGGATTATAAGGGAGGGAAGGGAGGGTCATAGTTTATATGAAAGTCCACGCGGACGGAGTCGCGGGCAACAGCTAGTTTTAATATAAAACACAGCCAAGTTATCGTTTTTTTTTTTACTTTTTTTAAACAATTTTATTGTCCGTTAGAATGGATAGATATTTACCGATAGATTATCTGTCATTATTGTCAGATCAATTTTTTTACTGATTTAATTCAAGTAATATGTATTGTTAAAACCACTTCGTTTATATCCAAAGTGCTTCCAGTAAACTTATTATGACGTCATTCGAATCGAAATTGAATATCAAAACCGGCAAAGGTATCAAGAATCGGTTATTTTTAGATCCACGTCGGCGAATAACGATTTCAGTATTCGATATTCAAACTATTTCGAGTGATGTATTGTTTGACGTAAGATTATTTATGGATAGAACAATTTTGTTTATCTGTGGTAAGGTTTGTAACATTTAAATTAACGGAAAAGAACACAATATTTAAATATTGTGTTTGTTGTTTTTAATAGTTAGTGTTATGGAAAAGTTTAAAAAATTGACTTTCCTTTAAAAAATCTTTCAATTAGATTACATTTTAAACAATAAAGAGTCGCTGAAGTTTATTTTTAATAGATACTTGTTTGCGCCGTTTATGTCTGTCTGTGGCTACGTAGCTCACAAACGGATGATCCGATTTTAATGCTTTTTTTTGTTTGATAGGTATATCCGTCGAGAGTGTTCTTAGCTATGTTTGGTGGAAATCGGTTCAGGTCTTCAAGGTCATCAGGTCGTTTGTTAGGTGTGATAGGAATGTTACACGCTCAGTTTGCTTGCGTTTTGTCGGCGTTTATGTATTTCTAATACTGTTAAAATAAATCCTATACTAACGTATGAAATGTTTTCCATATAAAATATTTCGTAAACACTTCAGTCTCGAACAAACAATGCAACACTTGAACTTAATAACACACGCTGTCACCAATCTCTGTTTATTAAACAACCTTTTAACAGAAATCATAAATCAATTATACCAATAAATATTTATATTAGCCGCTCAGCTGGTGTTAATCAAATGTGCATCGTAGCTATAGAATAATAATAATTAGAACGGAGTATGTGCACGCAAAGTGAAGCCATTTGAAAGTAGACAATTTTGTCTACTTACATAGATCGTAGCAGGAGAGCGTCGCATCAAAATTCGTATGTTTCTCGTAGATTTCAAAATTTTCACGTGAATAGGGTAAATTTACTATAGCAGTAACATTATCGGTGGGCTTGTGTGCGTGTCATTGAGTATAAGATCTTGCTTTTTACACTTATTTTTAAATAGTTTTGGCTTCACTTACGGCGGACCGATTATTAAGGGACTATCAGTCTATGCGTTATACCTCTATGATGAAATTTAAGTTGTAGCGATATAACGCATTTGAATTGAGAATACCGTTAATTTTAACCGACTACAAAGAGACAAACTCCTGCAGAAACCCAGTTGATGACATCTTAAAGGGAATGTCGTATGTGTAGAACATATTAATACCTTTTTCTTTGCAGTTGGTTAAATTAAATATACCGAATTAATGTAAAATGTTCACGCTTTATTTATAGAACTGTTTTTATTATTGTTTGACTTATGGAACGATATACATGCATGAGAAAACATATGGAACCTCTTTATATATATGTTATGACTTATGATGATATGCCACCACCTTCGCTTATGAACATTGAGAAAGTTAAGTGCATCATGATTCATGACTGCGGAATATGGAAAAAGGATAGGATTTATAAGAAAGGGGATAAAGGAGGTAAAGGGAAAACCTATAGCGTTCTTACAAAATTAAATTCATTGACGATTAAATTTATGTTTAGCGCTGGACGAGAATAGCTGCGCATCGGAATAATCGCGCTCGTAATTGACGTATTGGTGCTCAAAGACAACACGACTGGGACAACCAATCAACGCTCGCGCACTCGACGATCACGCGCCGTCCCCTCGATAGCTTATTTTTGACTTCTGCGCAGGATTCGTTGAGCGCTAAAGATTCGTGACGCTATTTATACCAGGTTTAAAAAGTGGACCGTAAAGAAATGGTCTATATCATCGTACCTTAATAATTAAAAAACTATAAGACGTAGAAACAAAAATGTGATGTGAATATTTCACTTATATAGTCAGCTCGCTGTTAAAACAGCGTCAATCTTGCTTTCATTTCAATGTTTCACTTTAAAAGCGATTCGCTAACATAGACGTTTCACGTTAAAACCAACGGCCGTATGCCCCGGCACAGCCCCACACGATTTTTTTATAATCTATACTCATATTATAAAGAAGTTAAGTTTGTGTGTTTGTTAAATTGTAAGGGGTAATCTCGGGATCTACTGAACCGATTTAAAAAATCCTTTCACCAATAGAAACTCACATTATTGTCGAGTCTCATAGGTT
>DWAJ01005549.1:0-11379 GCA_018238005.1 Eurema mandarina | reverse complement strand
TTTTAAAATTCAAAATCGTGTTTTCAGAACTAACAACGTTGGAACAATTACGGAAGCTAAGGAAAATATCAATTACACAGTATTATGTGAATAAAAACATGATTACCATAATAATTGAGCCGGAATTTTGAACCGAAACAAACAAATGAACTCGAAGCAAAACCTAATTAAATGTAAACAAATTCTATTCGCGTCAAATATTTTCTGTTTATATGTAAATACTAGCTGTGCCCGCGACTTCGCCCGCGTAGTAAGTGACTTTGGGCAGCATTTTTGAAAATGCCTAACCCGCGCCAACAAACGTTCAGCAAGTTCAACGTGATTCTTTAAAATGCCATAACTTTTTTATTTATTAACCGATCGACATGAATTAAACACTATATGTTAAGTGAAGCTTACCCCGATATATCATTGAAAACCCCATCTAGATAGGTTAAGCGGTTTCTGAGATTAGCGTGCACAAACAAACAGACAAACAGACAAAAATTCCAAAAATCATTGTTTTGGGTTTATCAAGGTCTCCCATAATATTTTTTCTCGTATATCTTCCATGTACAGACAGCGACTAGTTACGTTTTTATTATATGTATAGATTATGTAGCATTCCCTACTTTAAAAGGGTTTATATATTCTGTCCTTACTAAAGTGCGTAAATAGATCCGCGTGAACTTTCATATAAATTTTGACCCCTTATAACCCTTTTTTTTCAATTAAAAAGTAGCCTATGTTTTATCTCAGCCTATGTTTTAAGTTTTAACCATCCGTGTACTAAATTTCATTAAAATCGGTTCAGTACTTTTGGCGTGAAAGCATAACAGACAGACAGAGTTACTTTTGCATTTATAATATTAGGAGGGATACACTCTTTATATACAAAAGTATAAATAGATAATCATTCATTGGAGGAAATCCACTTGAGGAAGGAGAAGGAAGACTTATCTATTTAGGTACGCACTACAATAAGGACAGATATAACCCCTTTTAAGGTAGGAAATGCCACATAATCCATACTAATATTATAAATGCGAAAGTAACTCTGTCCGTCTGTCTTTCCATCACGCTAAAACTACTGAACTGATTAGAACGAAATTTGGTACACAGATGGTCTAGAGAAAAAATATAAGCGGAGAAGGGGGGGTCAAAGTTTATATGAAAATCCACGCGGACGGAGTCGCGGGCAACAGCTAGTTTATAACATAAAAGGTAGTTTTTCTAGTACTTACTGTGTTCCTAAAATTTCAAATAAAAATTGTGTTTCTTCATCACAAGTTCTCGTAGATGAATTTAAATAAAATAATTTTTAACAAAAAATAAACCGACTTTAAACTATATATGTATTTGCTTCCCACAAAGTAATACGCATTTTCATTTAATGTATAGAAATGATTTAATAGTTACTTTATAAAATTGAAGTCGGTGCCAAGTAAAACAATAATTGACGAAAATAACGGTGATCATACAATTAAAAAAAAATTATACATACAGACGAATTGAGAACCTCCTTTTTTGAAGTTGGTTAAAAAGACACACTATACGTTGACGGATCTTTCAAAGTACATTATATCAAAAATTCAAGTTTTGTTTCAAGTTCGTATTTAAAGCTCTTTTTTCGTATAAAAGTACTCAATAAATGAAGAAAGCGAAATTCCTAACTACTGCTGACTACTAAACTAATTCCAATTGTTTTTTCCACACCCTCGTGACGTCACTCTATTGATTACTGATATACGACCCGAATAGACGAACTGACGTGGCGACGTTTATACCGTACGATATTTTGTAGAGATATTTTTTTGGTGTATGTGTGATTTTAGATAGATCTATTCTCTATAGTATAGAGGATAGATCTATCTAAACATAAACTATCTAAATATACTATAATAACCTCTCATAGAAAACTAAAGTCAAGTAAACGATTTTTTACTTTCGACCCCCCTTTTACTCCCTTATAGTCACAAACCCTTTTCTTTCCTCTTCTTTTAAAAACCTATTTTAATGTGAAAAGATTCAGATTATAACGTTAAACACAGGCTTGTAGGAATTTAACTTCGCTATTACGTAATAGTTTTGAAACCTTTCCTTTAATAAAATAAGTATGGAGTTAATATTTTTTATATATCATGCTATATATTATATGAACTAATATGTCTATGTCATTAATCCGTTATCTGTTTAGTATGGGCTTAATTATTGGTGCTGTGTTAAAAATATAACTATCTTGAACTATTACTAATATTTGTCAAATGTACGTACCCAGACTCTCAGAATAGCACACGACGTGTTTCACGACACCAAAACGATTATCTGAATATCGTGTCGTGTAAAAACGGCGTAGTCGTTTAATTTCCTCCACGAGAGCGTCGGGGAAGCAACATTTTGCACTTGAGCGTTATAGACGTACCTATTAACTTTATAATATAAAAGTAGTACAGTAGTGACATTATTTTGACAGAATTGTCTAGAGATCTAGTCGAGTTTCGACCACATTTATATGTATTTTATACGTGTACTGTTGCTCGCGACTTCGTCGGATCTATTTCTATTATTATATTATAGTGAGTCAATCTTAGAAGATAGCCATATACTGTCGCGGACTTTTTTTAGATCATTTAAAGAGGAATAATTCTTTCATACATATTATTTTTGTATCTTGAACCGTTTTCGCAGCGCACGTAAAGGAAGCCCTCAAAGATGAATAATTTTCTCCGTTTTTTCCATATTTTCCATTATATCTTCGCTCCTATTAGTCGCAACGTAATGTTATGTAGCCTAAAGCCTTCCTCGATAAATGGTCAATTCAATAAAAAAAGAATATTTCAATTTTAACCAGTAGATCCTGAGATTAGCGCGTTCAAACAAACAAAAAAACTCTTCAGCTTTATATATTAGTATAGATGTGTGCGTTTGTGTATGTGTGTGTGCGTCTTCAATTTTGGATGTAGGTACATCACCTGAAAACCTTATAACATTGAAATAAAATCTTGTATACAATTATATGACTACTTATCTAACTATAGTTAATGAGGTTGTGTTGATATCATTACATAGTATAAAACAAAGTCGCTTTCTTTTGTCTGTTACTATGTATGCTTAAATCTTTAAAACTGCGCGATCGATTTTCATGCGCCTTTTTTCAGATAGAGTGATTCAATAGGAAGGTTTATATGTATAAATGCATGCAAATACATGCATAAATGCAGTCTATAATATAATATTTAAGGATTTTTTTACATGAAAAGTCAATATATAAGGTTCTATAAATTCGCTAGTCTGTAAGCAATAAATAGAGTTATCCCAGTAACGGCTGATCAACTTATCATAACGGCTTTCCGATACGCCGCACTCACCGCTAATGCATATGGATATAAATATAGACATATAACGCATAGACTGATAGTCCCTTAATAATCAACCTATCGTAAGTGAAGCCAAAACTGTATATATGTAAGTGTAAAGAACACGTTCTTATATCGATAACACGCACACAAGCCCACAGATAATAATAAACATTAAATAATAATAATAAATATTTTCAGGACATTTATAACACAGCGCCAGCTAGTTCCAAGCTAAGCAGAAGCTTGTGTTATGGCAACGAGATAACGGAATAAATTACATATACATCCTTTTTCTTTGTAATTACATACATACAATACAAAGCAACACCCAGACCCCAGCAAAATACAAATGTAAATTACAAATATACTTTTGCGGTGTGGGGATCGAACCCACGACCCTTCGCGCAGAAAGCAGTTGTGCTACCACTGCGCCAAGCGGTCGTCCATAAAAAATTAATCCTATAAATGTAAAATAATTTAAATCTACGAAAAATATACGAATTTTGAGGCGATACACTTCGGTGATGATTTATGTAAGTAGACAAAATTATCTACTTTGAAATTGCCCTTTGCGTGCTCATATTGCGGTTCTCGGGGTTATAATGCTATGGATATAAACATCAGATCGTTTCGATGTAAAAAAAATATAAAGGAATGGATGCCAGAGACGTTGTCCTTGAATAACACATTTCACTGCTTAAATTCAATACTACCACAAATTATTTTTTTTTTTCATATAATAGGGGGCAAACGAGCAGGCGCGTCACCTGATGTTAAGTGAGTGATAAGCGCCGCACATGAGTAATCGCGTTGTCACGAGTGTGTTGCCGGCTTTTTAAGGATAGGTATGCTCTTTTTGTGAAGGTCCCCAAGTCGTATTTGTTCGGGAACACTGCATGAGTAAGCTGATTCCAGAGGATTGTCGTTCATGGCAAAAAGTTTCTGCATAAACGCACTGTGCTTGACTGCCAGCCAAGCACATGTCAAGTTGGCAGTCAAGTACAAGTACAAAATTCTGGAAAGCTTATCAAAAAATATATACCTATACGCTTAGAGTAATAGTGTTATATTATGTCTACGCTTATACATTTTATGTTAATGTAATTTTACATATTTACATGGCTTACTTGATTCGTAAGAAGTTTCATTTCAAAAAGTTAAGTTATGAATATTATATTATATATTGAAACTTGAAGTCACAGTACAATCAGATACAAAAAAACATTAAAAACCCCTTTATTACCCAAAAGGAGAAACTGACATATCAACGCACACCCTAAACGGCTAAACGTAGGCACTTGAAATTTGGAAGGGACGTAGCTTAGGTACCGTAGAGGTGCAATAAGAAAGGAATTCCCGAAATACCCACGGGAACGGGAACTACGCGGGGAAAAACGGCTAGTACAATATAATAATAAATTCGTATTTATAAAAACCAACACCCCGTTCCATTCCTGTCCACGATAATTATGAAATCCAATCAAAAGTTTCGTAATAACTTTTTAATTAAAAGTGGGAATAACTTTTAACTCTGAAGTATATAAAATAGTTGCTTGTTTTCATGTTGACGTTTCATTGAATGAATCAGGTTGAAAAGGTTTTTATGAACTAAAACCTTTTATTAACCTGTATTAAATTTTATTGTGCGTATTTTTGTGATATTTTATAGTATTTTTAAATTTCATTTGGTTTAACATTATAAAAATACACGAATATTAATTAATATGTATAGGATCAAATAGAAAGTTTCATGGTAATATCTTCAACAATTACGTTTCCTCATTTGAACCCTTTGTTACATGTAAAGCTCTATAACGGGTAGCCCGTCAATTTTCGCTGAAACTCAAGACTATCTGGCCCAAACGTTAAAATATTCCATGGTTCCATGAAGTACTTACATAAAAAATTCGTTAATGTGGAAGATAAAACCATGAAAAATGGTATTGACGCGTTCGATGAGAAATAAATCTTTGTAATTTAACACACACACTACACATTCTAAGGAGTAATTTCTATAGGTCACCCAGGGCGAACATCATCAAAAAAATTACAGTTGTGTAGATAAATATAGTTGTTATTTTCCACGCAAATGGATTAAGCCAAAGTAAGCATGCAGGTAGATTAGACCATGAAATAACAAATGATATTTTCTAACCTGAAATGACAACGAAAACCGACTTTACACTGTTAAAACCATGACTTACAGCTAGTAATATTCTCTTAAAATAAAGAGAGAATTCTATAGTGTTTATAAAATGAACATTCTTTGATAAAATGCAAAAAATAATCAAGTTGTAACAATACCGTCACATCCACGCTTAAGCAAAGACAATAGTTCATTATGATAATGAAAAACCAATTTCATGGTAAAAGAGAATAATTTACTACAGCTATTCGACCTTTTTGCAATGTCGCGTCAACTCGTCTTTATATTGGTTATACTTTTGTTCTTCGGAAAGTTTACTGTAAGTATACATTGGGTACTTATAAAGTGTCGTTTTATTATTAATTATATTTAATAATCATTACTTAAAAATTCATTAGAAAAAGTCTAAAGAATTTTAGAGAAAGAAGAAAGAAGAAAACAGCTATTTCTGAGAATTTTTAATCATAAATAATAATATCTAGTTTTAACAATCCTTCTTTTTTTTAACTGTGCTAGGTAATAATGTTCTGAAGTGATTTCTGTGTTTTTTTTTTTAAATAATGTCGGACCCTGACCCTATATACACAGGTTTAAATAGCGATGTTAATTAGTTCGCAAACTCATAGTTTCCGATTAAGGCGTTTATAATATATTAATGTTTGTAAGTTAAGCAAGATGCCTATGTTTTATACATTGAATATTAATTTTAATATTAATATTACAATTTTCAGGTATCAAAGAGAAGGCACAAAAATCTCAAAAGTAAATACTTTTTTATCAGTTGTTAAATTATAATTAAATCAATCTTTAATGAATCAATAACAATCAAATAAAATATTGACTTTTTACTAATTCAAATTATAGTTAATTTAAGAAAATCGATAAGGATTACCATTTTTAGGTCTCTCTGAAAAGCCAAAAGAATGTAATAATCAGGTAATTATACCTTTATTTCATTTTATACATTATTTTATTTTAAAATATGTAGCAATAAACAAAGTTAATTTTAGTATTTTGTATATGTAAAAAATAATTATTATTTATTTTTATAGTGCAGCGCGCCATATTGCAGTGTTCAAGTAAATATGCACTACATAATTTTCATAAATTATAAGGTATATATATATTATTCTGATTTGTAAATGAACTATTAATCATAACAATTTCATCTTATAGTGCTTAGGTTACGAGGGTGTGGCTGCGGTATGTATTTTAACAATATAATTCAATAGTTCTTTTGAATTAAGATCGAAGTATGTATACATACTCGTATAGTGATGAATTTACACAAAAACAAAGGTTTTTTTTAATCGTTGTAAATATTTAATATTGTGTAGTAAATCTCAGCAATTCAAACTTGATTTATTTTCATAAATATTCTGCATAATAATATTTTCAGGACATTTATGCACAGCGCCATCTAGTTCCAAGCTAAGAAGAAGCTTGTGTTATGGCAACTAGATAACGGAATAAATTACATATACATACTTTTCTTTTGAAAATACATACATACAATACATAGCAACACCCAGACCCCAGAAAAATACAAATGTAAATTACAAATATATTTTTCCAATATGGGGATCGAACGACCCTTCGCGCAGAAAGCAGTTGTTCTACCACTGCGCCAAGCAGTCGCCGAAATATTTTCTTAAATGAATTAGATAAGAAAACTTATAAAAGGAAATTTATTATTATTACAGTATTACATTAACCTGTGTTACAGGTGCCATTATTTCTATCTTTTAAATAATATTCTGTTTAAAATTTTACAGTGCTTCGGACCTTATTGCATAGCAGCGGTAAGTACACATTTAACTTATACAAACATTTAATGCATAAAATAGTTACAGCCTGCTCATTGAGAATAGTCCGGCAACACGTTAGATCGTTATTACTTAATATCTTGACTCTCTTTATCATTGACGCAATCTATACTATACTATACTATACTATAATATTATAAATGCGTAAGTAACTCTGTCTGTCTGTCTGTCTGTCTGTCTGTTACGCTTTCACGCCAAAACTACTGAACCAATTGTAATGAAATTTCGTACACAGATGGTCGAGAGCCTGAGATAAAACATAGGCTACTTTTTAACTAAAAAAACGGTTATAAGGGGGAGAAAGGGGAAATTAAAGTTTATATGAAAGTCCACGCGGACGGAGTCGCGGGCAACAGCTAGTTCTGTATAAAAATAACCATATTAAACCTATAAGTTATTTTACCCTACTATTGCTAAGCTAAAAGGAACTATCAGAGTTTCTTGCCGGTTCTTCTCTGTAGAAACTGCCTTTCGAACCGGTGGTAATTGTTTTGTAATACCATGACGATTCAAGTGTGTATGTGGCCTAGTTGAATAAAGATACTTTTGACTTTGACTTTGTAAATATTTTGTAACGTATGTATGTTTGCTCCTGCATAGCCAAGAGTGCTCCACTGTTAGAAAGGGACATAAAAAATAATATATTTATAATGTTTTATAGACAAGAGGCGAAAAATCGAAGTCTCTGGTAAGTGAACTCTTATACAAATGATAATATTTATTTATTTAAATTTAAACATCGGGGTATCGTTTGTTTTTACTAAATCAAAAATGGAGAAACAATCTTTCTTCGTTATTTTACATTTAAAGATTTTTATACAGACGTAAAGCGATTTCGTTCAATACTACTATGTAATAATTATAATGATTATGTTTTCAGTGTGATGGAGGCGAATGCAATTCCTCGGTATATTTTCGTTTTTATTTATTTTATTACGTATAAAATTTATTTATTATAATACTAGCTAGCTGTTGCCCGCGACTCTGTCCGCGTGGACTTCCATATAAACTTTGACCCACCCTGTTCCCCTTTATAAAGTTTTCATTATTTTTAAAATGTATTTTGCTATTCGGGGCGGCTATATCCAACGAACCAGAATCCATGAAAATTGGTCTAGCCGATCTCGAGTTAAGTGTTGTAACATACCCGTCTTTGTTTTATATATGATACATAAATGAGAACTTCACATAAAAAAGAACTTTTATATAAGGTATACTCGTATAGTACAGTCAATGTAGTAAAACCTTTAGCCAATTCAATATAGTGATAACTATGTAAGGTATTTTAAAGTTTTGTTACGCATACGACAAACGTATTTTCATACAATTTTTCTACTCAAAGAGTTCAAAGAAAAAATCATAAAGAATTAACGAGACAAGCTACTAACTATTTTATAATAGAAGCCGTCTTTTTAAAATAAAAGCCATGTTTAATCTCTCATTAATTACATGTTTCCGTATTTAATAGTTGTTTATTATTCCAGTGCTATGAGAATAAATGTCAATCTGAGGTAATTCTTTTGTTCGTTAATCTAAATTCATTGTTTAAATACAATTTATTTTATTTTTCTTTAATTTACTGTATTAATTCGCTTTGTAACTGATTAAAGATTAATTTTTAAATTTTTACATCCTTATTGTAAATGTCTGAACGAATTGTGTTGGTGCCGCATATGTGTAATGATTTGGATGAAACAGGCTTCTGAAAAACAGTCTACTATCTTGGGAGCCTGGGTAAAATTTTTGTAAATCACCTTATTATGGAAATAAATGATTATTATTATTATGCAACTGAGAATCTGATAATTTAATGTTTTTTTTTAATAAAACTGTTGATTTAGAAATTATTTACTATTACTAGAAGCTTTTTATTAGTTTTATTCTATACTCGGGTGCAATGAAATCGCGCATGTGGATATTTTTTAAATTATTTCATTTATTTTATTTTGTTATAAAAAATTTCATGACATTATTCAAAAAATGTCCACATGTGCGATTTCATTGCACCAGAGTGTAGTAATAATAAGGCTCTTTATCTGATTATGTGGTTAATGGTTATTTAATCGAATTTTCCATTATAAAAATAGTTACTTTTCAATCATTCCTTTCTGTTCGGCTTATGATAAAGAAAGGCATTTATTAAAATAATTTCTAAATACGGTTTAAAAGACGACTACACATTAGCTGCGCTAGGCTAGCTAGTTTTCTTTTTAATTTTACATTTCTGTTTCATTTTCAGTGTGAAGGCGGTATATGTAAATCCAACGTAAGTTGAACCTTTCAGCTATCGTACCTTGACCAAAGTCTATCTAAATATAACTTAACTTAACTCCATAATATACTAACTCTTTTGGAATTGACATTGTTATACATTTAAAACTGAAAACAGTCCCAAATAAGAAAAAGACATGAACATTCGAGAACCAATTCGAAAAGCGCCTTTGTTTTGAAGTAATTTTTTTTAAGTCGATTATAATTATCAAAATAAAACAAGATAACCCACGGAGCAGAGCTAGTACTATAATATTTGTCCCATGAAATGTTAATTATTTATTTCAGTGTGAAGGGGACGAGTGTAAATCGTTGGTAAATTTTAATAATAATTAACTATTTTATATAATTTATTAGTATATAATCAATGTGGTTTGCATTATGTAAAGAATTATGAAGATCAGTTCAGAATATACAAAGTACTCGTATGTTTAAAAACTCATATCCTAGGCAATCCCTGAACGCCTGTTCCCGGCGTAGCCTGCTTTGTTTAGTACATATGTTCATTTGCACTTCTAATTTTATAGAGTGCCTTATTTAATAATAATATATTCTAAAATAAATAATAAAAAATAAGTGTAGTGGGTAGATATAAACCTCAATAAACAGATTATTTATTAAATATATAATCAATAGGTACGAGAAACGTAGAAAAGGACATAATAATAATTCGAATAGTATTTAATAAATTCATATTTTTCAGTGCTCTGGAGGCGTTTGTATATCAAAGGTTAGAAAATGATTATTATTAAAAAAAACTAATACCATATAATGATGATTAGGTATTAATAAAAAAAAACATTTTTATATGGTAACATTTTAGCTGCTATACGACAAATTCGCATTTCATTAGTTACTTCCATAATTTCAATATAGAATCTGTATATAATTATAGAGGTAATGGCAAATGTATACAATATATATACAAAGGTTGGTTCTTTTAGACCTAACGATAGTCATGTTTAATAAAAATAAAAAGCTTATAAATAAAAATAATATACTAATTCGCTATACATTCCAGTGTGAAGGCAGGTTATGTAATTCAAAGGTAAAACTATAACAATATAAAATCTTTACTTAAAACCTTCTTTGAATTGATTTTTTTTTTAATTTCTAAATTTAAATATTTAGTGTGAAGGCGGTTCGTGTACAACGGATGTAAGTACTGCAATTTATCAATACTAGTTACCTACTAGGCACATATAGACCTAGGCAAGATGTTTAATAATAAGCCTAGTATAATATTTAATTCAATAATACAAAAAAATAATCAACCTATTATGTAATTTCAATGGTTAGTGCCTTCAAACAAAACTTCTAAATTTACTACAAAAATTACTATAAGGATAATTTAAAAAATACGTCAGGCTAAATAAATACGCTTAACGCACGCACACATTGCCAGCACACACACACAAACCCACAACACAGCGCCATCTATTACCAACAAAGCAAAGTTTGTGTCGTAATAACAAAATGGCGAATAAATTCTATACTTTCTCTTGTGAGTACAAGTTAATTTAACATATCTCCTTTTATTTCAGGCGATAGGGGATAACTCCGTAGCTGGGGTGGGTATTTTTACATTTATAAATCTATATTTTAATATATAAAGCTGAAGCGTTTATTTGTTTGTTTGTTTGTTTGAACGCGCTAATCTCAGGAACTACAGGTTCGAATTGAAAAATTCTTTTTTTATTGAATAGACAATTTATCGAGGAAGGCTTTAGGCTATATAACATCTCGCTGCGCCTAATAGGAGCGAAGAAATAAAGGAAAATGTGGAAAAAACGGGAAG
>DWAJ01005548.1:0-11380 GCA_018238005.1 Eurema mandarina | reverse complement strand
AGGTACTTAAAAACCTTAGGTACTTATTCTTTGAGCGTGTTGATTCACACAGATATTTTATACGATATACTTACAGATAAGACCCAGTTGATGGGTATCTTGAGGGCATCTTTAACGCTAAGCAGGTACACGAAACTCCACATGAGGGTGGTGATGAAAGCCGTCACTGCGACGAACACGTACCACGAGGACGCGAACGGTGTTCCCAGGGACATACATATTATGCCGAGAATCTGGAAATACGAAATAAAATGTTTTAAATATTGCGAATTACCAAACTGGATTCTGATTTAAAGACTTTATTTACAATATTTTCGACGATACGATCTAATTGAAAAGTAGCTATGTGTAAGCGATACACCATCTTTGTTTTTCATCAAAATCGGTTCATTAGTGCAGTTGTAAAAGGTAGCTACTTTCGCATTTTCTTTATTAGTTTCGTTTAAAACTGGTTGAAGAAATAGATTTAAAAGTTTCCAAATTGCGACATTCATATCTCAATAAATAATAAGGTATTTATTACAATCTAGGCAACAATTTTACTTTGCCTATAAATAAGTTATATTATATTTTAAGGTAAGGTAATTGCTAAAAGTATAAACATGTTGAAGTCCAGACGTCTAGACGAAAATATTGATTCTATTTCACTGCCTTAAAATGATAATCGTACTATTAATACTGTTAAATTAAATTCATGTGTGGTTTTGTGAAACAAAATATTTAACTATTAATCCGTCGAATCTATTTTACACGTGATTCGAGTTTAACACGTTTCTAATATTTTGCATATTTATATAGTTTCAACATCAGAAATATTATGATTTGTGTGCTATATACACTTCAATATTGAAACAAAGTATTTAAATATTGAAAAAGTGTTTTGATAATTAATGTTGACGAACCGACAAGAAACTCTGTTACTTGATACTATTATATACATAACTACATTATACCGATACATTATTATACCCCGCGGTTGTTTTAAACTGATTTGTATCGTAACTATTGGCTGGGTAATTGGAATATCTTAGCGGTAATATCCTAGTACCACTAGGCACTAGGGCAAAGCCAGGTAAATGTCCGGTGTCGCCGCCCCTCCGTCGAACCGGTTCTAGCGCCATTGCCGGAACGCCGAGCGACCTAGCCTCATAGCTGTCGTAATGTTCGCAAACAGGTGTGTGTATGCATTCTTTTAGTAAGTCACGACCCCTGTTATATGAACGAGATGCAGAATAGGTATCAGGCATTATTCCTAGCATCCAATATTAGCTAAATCCCAACGAAAATGTATCAAGCGGGAGACATTTATTTTGTAAGGCGTCAGATTTTAAAATTATTATTCTTAAATATGAACAAAAATCTAGGAGGACATGGTCCAACTCTAATTTATAAAGTGTTAAAATTAAAAATTATCCAATCAAAATACGCTTTAAAACATTTAAGCTGACGACATTGTTCTCTGATTTCAATATAGTCACAGTCCTCTTTAAAATACATTTTGTGCACAATACATGGAAACATTTGTACACGGTTAATAAGTTGCGAACGTTAAAATTTTCACATTCAGAATTCATTTCAACAGACTCGGCTATTTTGAAACGACTACACATATTTAAAGTAAGCAATGGTGTTTTAACATATGCATTTATACAAAGGCGTAAAGTAAACGGGGTCAAAAATCGATGTCATGTGTGTGACGCGTGCGCCTGCGCCGGTGAAAGTGCGTGCCAGGCTGCCAGCATCGCCGCTCCGGCCGCTGCCACGCATACACACGGGACATGAGCGCTAAGCGCTGTGGCTATCAATGGGAGTGTAGGCCAAACCGATGCATGATAAAATTTCACTCTAAAAACGAATGGTCAACGTCCGGATGTCCGAACGACAACATGTGAATATTGATAATCTTTTTAACCTACAAGTGTATTGCTTTCGATAATGTTTGTTTTCATATACACAATAATGTAGTACAAAAAAATTAACATAAAGTTAATATACTTTAAGACAATATTAAAATATTGTGCCTAATATAAAATTAAAAATTCAATAAAAAACGAGTTTAGTAAATAATATTCGGGTCAGTGGGTAGTGAGTACATCGCCAACGCATCGGCCGACGCGCCCAAAATTTTGTTAATGTTCAACAACCATACATCCGCAGTATACAAAGTTATGTAAAACTTTAATATAATAAACTCTGTTATGTTATAAAATATTTAACATTGTGCAATAATAGTTGCTGCCGTATTATCAATAATTCTGTAATGTTTTTGGAATGATTGATGGCCACAAGTTTAATAATCATGATGATTAAAAAGAAATTTTTTAAACAATTGGCTATGGACTATGGGTACAAATAGTTATTTACAAGTCGTCGACCTCATTCTAAATGCGCTTCCCCGACCACACCTCCACACTCTAGTTGCATCGCAGCTGTAGGCCATAGCAACTCCATTTAAAAATACACCAAAAATATAACGCACGTCAGCTATTTAAGAAAACCTCAATTTATAACCGCTTTACAGAATAACATATTTAAGTGGCAATTAATAAACGTTTCTAGTTCACACTAACAACAGTGACGCCATTCTTTAGCGCAATTTATCCAGCTATATTAAAGACTGTAATTCGAATTTGGAAACTGTCAACCTTGAGTCTACTCATATTTAAAATGAATCGATTTGCCTACGTATTATATTTGAAATCCAAAATATACGTAGGATAGAAACCACTGGTAGAGCCATATAAAATATTTATTTTAAATTACTCAAATCCTAATCGCAAGACATTAAGTGAATATTTTAGAGTAATGCCGAAAAAAAGGTATATTTATTTCATTAAACATTATAAGTAAAGTGTTCTCCATATTCCAATTAAATGAATAAATGTTTGTCGTCGACGCTAAACTAATTATCTTGAAACGTGACTAGCTTCAAGAAGTACGAAGGAGGAGTCTTCAATATCGACCATTTGTTGTATTCAATCGAAGTGCTGACCTTGATACACGATATTCAATACGTATACGTCGATACCTACATCCTACCTATAACAGCGGAACCACGAACACTTTTCAATGAAAGTTTTTTTTCAATTTCGTTGCCCTCGATTCGGATCTGTTACAAGCGCTAAGACAATTTATAGAAAGTTAATATTTACAATTTGACGAAGTTCAAAGCAGAACTGTTAATTTGAGTGGAATAATATTTCCAAAGTTTTCGATTTTGATGAAAAAAGTACATTATAAATCTTAACGTTTTCTACCATCTAAGCATACATTAAACGCATTTGATTTGTTCACTCTAAGAACCAATCACAAAATTCCGATACAATAAGATCACGACTTTATACTTTATAGTTAATAGTTTGAATAAAATAATAAAAACGGATGTTATCCTAAAAGAACATACGTTAATGTAATCTAGTACATCCTTATCCTTTACGCAATTAGGTGACTCAAATATAATTGTTAATTTAAAGATCAGCTTCACTACTTGAACCTTTTTGACGTTCTCCATCTTAGGTCAAATGGTTACGTCACTGTAGAAATATGAAACTATTTTTAAAAGAGAATTTCTGTAATAAGATGTTTAATATAAAACGTTCCTATCATTTCACGAAAGTGGAGATGATATGTATTTTAAAAAATTCAGCCGAGTGCGAAAAAAAACTTACTCAGATTTCCGTATATGCACAAAATGATTTAAAAACAAATTTAGTATTTACAATTTTCCCATTGTATACCTACTTGTAGAAAGATGATAATAAGCCATTTTTTATAATTAAAGCCAATGGACTTTTCTTAACATTTGTGGGATTAAGGAAGAATTGACAAAAGGAACAAAAAGATCTCCAAATACTTATGCCTTATAGTCCAGTAACTGCCAAGTTGGATTATTGAACAGTTCAGAAACTAATGACCAATTTGTTTTATATTATTTTCTTCTTCAAATATGAGTATATCAAAGTACAACAGAGAGGCAGATTGACATTAGGGTAACGAACTTACATAAACTTATAACGATTATATTTGCGCTATCTATTTATTTAATTTAGAATCACAAAAAAATCGTAATTAAAATTATTTACTAAAGCTCTAACCTTTAAGAAATTTTTTGTGCCTTGAAGGTTAAGTCTAATCAGAAAAACAGCATTTAAACCAATGCCTTTCAGTTCGTCTAGTCGGCAAAAGAATTGGCAATAATGATTCCCTCTATTGCAAATTTTGTCACAAAATTTTAATTCAAAAATATCTAGGATGTGTTATGTAATACCGTCAGTAAAAGAACAACGGAGAGGCGACCTCTAAAAATAACCGTTGCTGTCTGTCGGTAAGAATAAATTCAAACGGTAGTAAACGCGAATAAAAAGAGATGACGTGACGTAACGTAGGTATAATAGTACAATAGTAAGCCGAGTTCTTGTATAATCTAAATGTTATTGTAGATATAAAAGAAAATAATAATTCAGGCGTACACCCTTAAACATTTTCAATAATTTACTTCAAAAGTAAGCAGAATCTATAAAGTTCATAGCGTTTTGCTTTTGCTTTGTAGACAATAATTCAGAAATATTAATTACCTTCTAGATCTTCAGATATTTTTAGCTAAGATTCATTGAAACTCTGTAAACCATAAATCAGATTTTATTCAATATTCCTATAGACCACATAACTAGATGCGAGATATATAACTTTTTTCTAGATCTATTTTATTCTACATAGTTGCTACCAAAAACACTCACAGTTTTATTACAGGTTGATCATTAAACAGCGCTGCGTTGAAAATTCAATAAAAAACACAAATTACTTAATTAAATTCAAGTTTTAAATCTACGTAGGTATCTACGGAAGATTTACATGTGAATCATTTGCACAAACGTGTTTTAAGTAAGAATACAAAGGTGTATATTTATATGACGTGTGCTAATCATTCATTAGTCCTTGAGCGCCGTCAGGTTTCTACGCGACATTGTTTTAGCTAAGATCTACACATAAATTGAATGCTTGCAAATTGAAAATTATTCTAAACTAGCGACCAGCCCCGGCTTCGCACGCATATATTATGCATTTATTATACATACAAACCTTCTTTTCGAAACACTCTATCTATTAAAAAAAACCCCGCATGAAAATGGGTTACGTAGTTTTATAGATTTGAGCGCACATAGGGACAGACAGAAGAAAGCGACTTTGTTTTATAGTATGTAATGATACAACTTTACTGAACCAATAGTGTTTAAAATACATTACATAATATACATACTAAGTATTGTATATTCAACATTATATTCCACCGAAAATCACACTTAAAGTACCTATTTTGGTCATATCTGAGTATTATTAAACTTGCATACCTCATTAAGTTAAAGAAACTTGTCCACCTGTCGCATACGACAAGGAAAAATAATAAATTCCTAATTGCAAGCGTTTCTCTTTCATCACGGTCTGATTCCTTTTAAAGCATGATACATGAGAACAAAATAAACTATTTGTAGTAGTATAATATGTACAAATCACATGTTTAGTCTACGTACATAATTTTGATTATTCATTGTACTTATTATATTAGTTGAGCCTCCGATACGATGTCACACACACTTCAATATCCTATTTCAATATCTAGAACTAACTAACTAACATATCTTAAATTTAAGCGTAAAAGTGCTTTAGACAAAGAGACAAACTTTCACGTATTACGTAGTATTAAAATCTATAACAGTTCATATATAATTTTTAAAAAGCTTTAGTAGTCATGGACTTATGTTTAATCAAGCATTAAATTTTATTTTATGAGCAAATTTAAAAGTATAACATGCATAAGCAAATGATAGATATGCTGCACGATCAATGTCGATTTACGTAAATGTACAAAAAGTGAAATGATGAGAAACGTCAAGTTGTAACACCGGCTAGTCATGTCGACATCTACCAACGCAGTCTTTGCACCGATGTGTTGACGCCAGAACTACTTTCATTTTGATACCAGCTTTCACCCGCCCGATACGAAAGGCTATCCCCAACCTCGCCTAAAAGGAACGTTTAGTTTTTCTTAAGAATCATATTTTTTTATATCTACATTAATTCAAAGGTTAATAATTAATCAGGCATGCTAAACTTCGACTAAATCGGTACTATCTGCGTGAAAGAGTCAGTGAACATCCTTCACAAAGATGGTCACAAATTTATAATATTAGTTTTGATTAAACAGATACATTTCTTCGAGATGTGTTTATAAAATATTTTTTCCTTATTAAGAATTTTTATAAAATTGTAAAAATAGTGTATGTATTTTTTATCATGAAATTGATTGTTTAAAAAAGAATGCAATCTTTATCAAGTTATTTCCACAACATTTGCGCTGGATTTTATCAGTAACATTGATAACAAGTAAATCTTTTCGTACAATGCACAATATTGTAGTGCTAAATTACAATACAATATGCCAATCGTAAATTTTTTTGAAAGACTTTCGAATAGACATCACAGTAGGTAGGTAATTATTAAACCATTTAGTTTATTTTTAACTATAAGATTAGCCAACGGGACGTTTAAATATAGTATAACTAGGAAGTACTGTAAAAATGTGATCTTAGTTAACTATTATGTTTCACAGAATAAAAACTTACTTTAATATATCTTAAAAAACAACTGAAAATCATTAGTAAGAGTCACTTAATAATATTGAACATAAAACAATATGCATCTTAATTTAAATCGCGTATTATTTTACGTACAACCTATACCAAGTTGCCATTTAAAATAAGAAACAATGTATCCTACTAAAATTATAAATGTGAAAGTTTGTGAGAATGTATGAATGGATGTATGTTTGTTATTCTTTCACGCAAAAACGGCTGGACCGATTTAGATTAACACATAGGACACTTCTTACCCCGGTTTTGTTTCGGGAACGGGAACTACGCGGGTAAAACCGCGAGGAACGGCTAGTACAAAATAAATAAAGCGTGAATCGTGATTCATTATATTTATATAGAAATAGATAGATCCTTATCAATCTAAATAACATATGAGTCAAATGTTCTTATCACGTTAAGCTGAGCTTGATAAAAGTTACGATTATCTGTCTACATGTTAACCAAAAATGATTTTCATTTGCACTCTTAAATATAAAGAATTTATTTCAACTGAAATTTGTATTCCATGTTTCATCAAAAATATTTGTGAATTTTTGCATTTCGGAGGCATGGGCGTATTTACGGAATTTTATTTAGTACGGAAGTCACAAGACTTTCTTAATTTGACATTATTTTTACTGGACTAAATAAATATTATTTATATACAAGTGTATTACTTGCGTGAGAATAGATACTAAGGAGGAAATAAGGAGCGAATAAGAAGCTAGCTATATAATTATGGAATGAGTATAAATGTAAAAACTATTGATTAATAAATAGGAAACCACTACTCGGTTATAAAAAAATGACAAAGTTTAATATATTATAAATACGAAAGAAAATACTAAAACAATTCAATGAACGATAAAATAATAAGTAATCTGATAAATTGAGCAATATCGGGTACTGTAACATGCAAGAGGTTACGGACCTCATAGCAACCATAGTGTGGGCGCTAATGTCATTGAGTTCAGAGGTCAATGCTATCAATTATACAATAACTTTTATACCTACAACTCTACTATAGCTTTCACTAAGAAAAATGGAAAGTTATTCTGAGCATAAAATTGTTACTTAAAACCACGTAAAGTATCATTTATTTTCAAAAATAATAAAGGGCTCAAACCGATATTTTACCAAGTATAATATTAAAACTACTTTGGATTATAGTACCTGAAAATACAAAAATAAATAATGCAACACGAAAGTGCTTCATTTTGCTTGTTCTTTAACTGTTAACTGTCATCAATCATTTTTATGGTTAATAGTGTTACCTGCAGACCACTACCACCTAAGCAAGCTTGTATTTTCATCCAAATAATAATAATTTTTAAATAACAAAAATTTCATATTCAATACCATCTACTGGATGAGATAATTGTAAAACAACGAATTTATTTTATTTTTGTACCCATCTGTCGTATCGATTTGAACGTCGTGAATCAATCATTACCGTCATTCATATGTACGTAATATACAGTCAATATATATGTATCATCATTTTAAATAATTTGTCATATTTTGTATTACGTTATTGTAGCAGCCTGACTTGTAATAATTGCAAGGATACGTCTTGTGGTATGCAACCGGCAACGATGACATCAGCATGCTGATACAGTGTAGGCGATTAAAACATGCTTAATTTTAAACTACACCGACAGAATATTATCTGGCCCCAATAAGCTGACACACTGATAATCAGTTCTAAGAAGGCAATCTCTACTTGTTAGACACATATACATTTGTAGATATATGTATCTATATAGGTAACATCACAGTTACCCAAAGAAATGTTTTATCGCTGTAACACTCATTGCTTTTTTTGTATCTCTTTGCATGTTTCGTAACGTGACAATAAGATAATTGCGAAAATAAGAGTTACATAATGTTTTAATTTTAATTACGAAGTAAGAAATTGGCATATACTTAACTAATTGAACGCAATTAATAATTGCAATTTAATTTCCATTATCCCAGTATAAGGTAATGAGACGGTAATGATGTCTTTATCTATCTGATTATTCAGATAGAAAAATCGGACAGGAAACAGTTTTTAGACTATTTGTTAACACTAGGAAGTGTAGAAAATGAAATAAATAAACAGATAATCCTTGAGCTTAACCACAATATTTAGTCTCTACTTAATTAAATAGCCTCTGAATATCGAATGTTGTACCGACAGACGTTCTCTTTCATACTGATCGGTTTGTATATATGTATGTACAAACTTAAAGATTGCATTACACTAAAGCGAACCTGTTATTATGAATAAAGTAGGTATGTGATAGTCACCTACACACTACCTAGTACCTACTATACTTGACCTCAACACGGTAAATTGTTACCGAAGCATTTTCTATAGTTACATATTCATGTATTATAGATGATGATAGAGACCACCAAAGAATAGTCAAGATGACTTTTATATTATCACCTACTAAAGTTAACATAATTATGAGAAAATTGAAGACCGCCTACAAAAGTGCTAACTAGACATAAACAAGGACACGAATGAGTTACCTACCTACTTGCCGTTATTTACAAACTGCGCAATGCAAATTTATTATTAAGAGTGATCACATACTGCAAAATATTTTCTTTAATTTAAAATAAGGTGTCTATGTGGTAAAATTATGGGAACAAATATTACAGCTTAACAGTATTCACAATAACGGCCTCCGCTACGTGGGAGAATATACGATAGATAGAGTATATGCATTATGCATTGTAAGAAAATATGACTTACCAACTCAATGACTTTAAGTAAACCAGGCGTCGATTTGAAATATTCTACATCAATTTTGATCCAATCTAGCGCACCGCCTTGCTGTTGCTGCTGAGGTGACGCCTGTTGGGAGGTGGGTTTGTTATGGTCGACGGTCACCACTGTCTCGGGAGCCATCATCCTTTTTTTAAAGCTTTTACGAATTAAAAATTAAAAATATATATATTGAGAACACGAACACAGACACTTGAAACTTTAGCACACTAAAGACGCGTGATACATTTTCGTCCGACAACTGAGAGCGTAGTATAGTGCGTACAGCGCGCAACTGAAGAATGGCGGGGAACTAGAATGGTATTGGATGGCGACCGTCCTCGCGTCGCTCGTCGCGCTACCTATCGTAATGTGCTCGCCACTCGGTGGAGTCAAACATCGATGTCAGCTACGCGCTCGCCTAGACGGTATCTCGTGTTTAATTCCAACCTTATAAATAATGTACACCGCCATTAAGGCGGAACATATAATAGAAATCATTTAAAAATGCAATATTTAGATAATGATGAGCAATTATCTAAATGGATTTGTCTAAGTAATGATTATTGTATTCATAATCCATGCTAATATTATAAATGCGAAAGTAACTCTGTCTGTCTGTCTGTCTATCCTTTCATTACGCTTAAACTACTGAACCGATTAGAACGAAATTTGGTACACAGATGGTCTAGAGCCTGGGGAAGGACATAGGCTACTTTTTTTTTAAATCAACCCCCAAAAGATTGCGCGAGGGCTTGAAACTTTTTATAATTTTACGCTTTTACGGCCAAACCGCTGAACCGATTGTCATGAAATTTGGTACACAGATGGTCTAGAGCCTGAGAAAGAACAAAGGCTACTTTTAAACTGGAAAAAAGGGTTAAAAGTAGCGAAGGGGGGGTCAAAGTTTATATGAAAGTCCACGCGGACGGAGTCGCGGGCAACAGCTAGTATATCTAGGTGTATTTTTTTAATTAGATACAGGTAAAAAAACATTTCCAGATAAATAAAGGATAGCCCCAAGGCTATCTATAAGTATCTGGAGTCCCCCATTCTCAGGGAGGATCTGAATTTTCCCTCTTTTTTATGTATAATTGATCCCACCTGATGGTAAGTGACGATAAAGATGTGTAACATGCCTACCCAAGAGATACCCATTTCTGTGTAGCTTTAAACATTACGGTTGTACACGCGACGGAAGCTTAAAAATTGGAGCAACTTCTCCCGTTTTCCCAACATTTTCCTTCACTGCTCTGTTCCTATTGATTGTAACGTGATGAAAAGTATCCTATAACCTGCTCAGAAGTATGAAAAATAATTGTACCAAGTTTCGTTAAAATCCGTCCAGTAGTTTTTGTTTCTTTAACGGTTATACAAATAGACAGACAGACAGACAAAAATTTTAGTAATTGCATTTTCGGCATCAGTATCGATCCCTAATGATCCCCTGATAGTTATTTTCGAAATATATTTAATGTACAGAATTGACCTCTCTACAGATTTATTATAAGTATAGATGTTAGTATATTCGCTTTTTTTACTTCCCAAAAGGGCCTCCAATTCTTGGGTGCCCAAGGGTCCCAACTTAGTTTAAGACGGCGGTGGATAGCCCTTTATTTATCTGGACCAGAATACTGATATTTAGAAACACATTTCTAAGTTTACATTGTTGTTAACAACACAATACAACTTAACTAAATTTACTTACAAGTTTCTTCTAGACTAAACGTCATTAATTAATTAAAAAAGAAATTATCAACACATTATTTAAAATAATATGCATTAATCATTATTATTATTACATAGTATAAAACAAACATCGCTATCGCTGTCTGTCTGTCCCTATGTATGCTATGTATGTATCTTTAAAACTACGCAACGGATTTTGATGCAGTTTTTTTTTTTTATTAGTTAGAGTGATTCTTAAGGATGGTTTATATGTAGAATACATGCATAATTTAGTAGCGAAAAACTGATTTATTTAGAGGTTTCT
>DWAJ01005547.1:0-11382 GCA_018238005.1 Eurema mandarina | reverse complement strand
TAGATAAGCATCGTAATACGTGAATTGTAACAACTTTTATTCGCTAAGACGCAATTTTAACTGTATCGCAAATACCGTTATTTTCTTTAAATTTATTATGAAAATAAATATTATAAATACTTTACATTAAAAGTAATAATGAGTTAGAAAAATAATCCTATTCATTATCTTTTTAATAATTTTAACTAAAATGATTTAAAATATGAACTCAAATACAAACTATTCATCTAAAAATTGATTACAATAATAAAATCATAACAAATTGATTGTTTTAAAATATAAGTTTTTATAACAGCTTTTTTTAGATACGCTAAAAAGATATAATCGGATTTAGAGTTACACATGTACCTATAATTACCGTTATAATACTTGTACAGTCGATTACAAAAGTATTTCAAATCGTTTTAACAATAAAATAAATTTAAAATATAAAAAATTTATTACGATGACAAAATAATCATATCATTAACTAATTTAACCAATGAAATATATTAGTATTAAAATATTTTGTAATAAAAAATGACTTCACATAATTTCGTGGTTCACTGTACACGTGACAAGCAACAATCAGTACTAAATAGTGATAATGTATTTCGCAAATAACGTTTGCTTCAGCAGACACTCGTAGAGTTAGAAATCGAAAGTATACAGGTATATACTATACATATTTAATTATTTATATTTAGTTATAATAAATGGGTTAAACCGTATCTTATCGTAAAGAACAATTGTTATAACTGACGGCCTTATTATTACTAGGTTAGTGATCGCTTCCAAGCAATCGAAAATAAAAAACATAACCATAATTGTTTGATGAATCAAATTAACAGTCCTTAAAAGTGTTTACAGTACATGCAAATAAATAAATAAATGGCTATCTAACAGAAAAGTATTTTTTCAATTGGAACCAGTACCTAATTCCTTTGATTAGCACTGTTTAACAAACAAACTCCCCAAACTTTATATACTAGTACCAGTAAGTATAGATATCCTTAATTTGAAACAAATTTTATTACCGCGAATCAGAACTCGGCGCCTTAGTAGCTAAAAGCCCATAGTAACTAACATAGTGTAAGTTATATAATATTATCATATTCATAAATATCGTAACACGACATAACTGTTAAAACTGAAATCGAGTTGTAATATTTGTGAACTGTGACGTCATAATACGTAATTCCTAACTTCGAAATTTGAAAGATCATGATCATTATATTATAAAAGCTAACTATTATTTTACTATCAGTTAGCTCGCTATTTAAGTTAGAAATAGGTTAAAGCAAAAATTATATTAACCTCGAAATTTTTGACTAGGAACACAAAATAAAACTAGGTCTATCCTAACTATTTATAGTTATTTGCAAATACATTGATAACATAACCAAATATTTACACAAAAATATATGAATTTTATATACGTACCTTCTTTATAATTGATGATTGATCTTTGATTATTCCTTTGATTAACTCGGTACATAATGAATCATAACACATTGCACAATTACAGGAATTATTCTTTAATATAAATATAATCAGAGTTCTACATTTTTATAGCTTAATTAACATCATAGTAACATTCTTAGAAATAAATCGTTCTAAATTGACGTTTTGAAAACTTTATGTGACAGTGACATAATAAAAAAGAAAGTGATAAAAATCGAACAAATATTACATTAAAACTTTTTTTAAAAAAGACTGGCAATTAACAAAAAAAATTGAGACCGAATTAAAAAAAATATGTTCTCGATTTCAAAAATGAACAAGCAAAAATGTGTGTAAAAGGATATTGTTTATATCAAGTGTAAAAAGTGTGTTTGAAATGTTTAAAAGATGATTAACGTTTAACAATAAATAAGAATGTGAAACATGGTGGAATGCGTTGGTCGCGCGAACAGAAAGGCGACGAATTTGTACGAGAGACTGCTGTTTTCGATCACCATTGTGTTGTGTCTGAGGTGAGTTTTATATTATCTGTATCATTTTGACGTATTATTTTTTTTAATAAACGTCAACGAAATTGTATTTGAATAGTAAGTTTGACAGCTACTTTGATTATTTGTGCTTTTTGAAATCTATTGCAATTCTGTCTAATGATCGAAGTCTAAGACAGCTTCGCTACCTATAGTAATTAAAATCATGGCTGTTTAAAAAAAACTACAAATCAACTTAGAACAATACGCATTGTATTTTTAAACCTAAAACATTTAAACCAACATCTCCGCCATTAATAGTGACAAGAGTTACAATAAATAATGATGATTGTTAATAATTCATCTCAACATAGCAGAGGGAACCGAACAAGGGTCCATAAAATTCGTCTGGTATATTAAGAAAAAGCCTGCCTAGATGTTCGCTGGTTGCGAGAAGATACTTAATATTTATGCCTTATTTGTTTACTTTAAAACAATAAAAATGTATAAGAATTTACGAAAGCTGCGTAAATATTTTTCTTTAGCATCTGAGTTGGAACTCTTATTATAGTTTGTAAATATTTAGTTTGTTAGACGAAAGACTAAATTTTACCTAGACTTCGCGTCAAAATAATACGCTGAAATTTAAAACAAAAATATGCGAAACGATACCCATATGATTCACTTTACGTAAGCTTTAAAAATGTTAAACAATTTACAAATAAGTTTTTTTTTTTAATGTTTTGTCATAAACATAGATAGAACTTATTCAAACTGCCTACGAAGTAAGTGTCCATAGACAAATCAAGTCTGAGTGTTGTTAATCTATTAGTTGCAGATATTAAATTAAGTTTTTTTTTGCGCAATTGTGTCTGTTAAAACAGTTAACGTTTTTATGTATGTTAAAAAGAGAGATATGCTATGAAGATTTCCCTTCCAAACAAAATACTATCCATTTTACTAATAATTATTATTTAAATAAAAAAACTTGAGAGATGTTAAGGGATAACAGCCTGGAACGAAGTTCTTTTCTATTAATTAATCAATGAAGGAATCGTTTTTTTTTAAGAAAACAATTTTTGTTAATTTAAAAAAAAAGAAAAACGAAACGAAAACAACAGCTTGCTGGTTATGAGAGAGGGAGAAAGAGTCAGACTCAACTCTATAGTTACAAAAAAGAAATTACAACTTCTGGTCTTAATTTTTTCAGTCTAGCCCCCTTTCACGATAAGGAACTTCGTTCCAAAGATATGTGAGACGTTAAAAAAACTGTTTATATTTCTGTATATCTAGTTGCCAAATTACACACTACCCTGAGAACATCGCTAACAAGCCCGCTCCATTCATATCCAATAAAGGAATAACGATCTAAAGATTCGAGCGTTTTAGGGTTCCGTAGAAACAAAAATTTGTATTTACTTAAGTTGTATTTTTATCCATATTACCGATATTAAGCTCAGCACTTAAGAGAAGATCGGGTAGATTTTTGTAACCCTATCAGATTAAAAATGATTCTATGAAGTTAATTTTCAATGATGCATGAGCTCTTTAATGATTACAATTGATACTAAATAGGCATTTATAATTAAATATATATTTGGCTTTTCTTTTCTAAATCTTGCAAAAAATTATATTTTTCAACAATTTAGATCATTTTTATAATTGTAATCATCCACACAATTCGATATTGCTTTTTTAATAATTTGCAACAGCTAATAAAACAAAAACATATAACCACACAAATTTAATTTAAATTTATTTTTCGTTTATATGTTTTTTAATTTTAATTGCATGCTGTGTCCTTTTGAACTAAACATGTTAATTATGTGACTTTTATGAAAGAATCGGGTGATTTTATGTGTAAGGATATTTTTTATAAATAAATAATCTACAGAACCCAATACTCTTTCCAACCACTCAACCTGCCCGAACTTTTTACTATTGAAAATTGGTTCGTATCTGATTTATCGTACGTAATTACAGGGTGCTGTTATTATGCCATATCCTTTTGAAATGTGAGCGATTTTTTGCGAACTCGAAGACATAATGATTGATGTCTGATCTTTATTTCGATACACCATCACTCAAGGGTTCAAGTTTGGAGTACGTTTTTTAAGGTCTTACGATTTGATCTGAAGTGATTCGAACGAATTGGATTTTTGGGTACAAAAAGTGCTTTTTAAACATGGTTTAAGTTGGTTAAGTAAGGTGATGTTTGCTATATTGCTATTGAATTTAAGTATTTGCAGGTAGGGAATTTTCAGGTAAGTTGTATTTTGGTAAACGATTTACGAAATCAGTCAAAAATTGTATTACTTACTTACACTGCGCAGGAGGTTCGCCTTATTCATCTTCTCTTTACCAGTTAGAAAAGAAAATAATACTAGAAAAAACTGGAAAGAGTTAGTAATGAAAGTAAATCCATCTGTTTGATCGCGTTAACCTCTAAAATTACACTATAGATTTTAACGGGCTCAACAATATAGGTTATGTATTCAAATATTTTAAAGTAACAACCACTTAAATTAGCTTCATTAAAAAGTACAGGCCAACAAAAAAATAACTTACTGGCCAGTGTTACTAGTAAAAAAATAATTACAATACCATAAACAACTGACTCATCAACACTCAACCGGCTTTACGTATTTCCCAACACTAGTAACCTATCATTACTGTCAATCCGTTCCGTTTGAATCTGTAATCTTTGGTTACAACATTCAGCCTTAGCCCTTGGAGTTAGATATGTATTCTATTTTCAAATTTGACAGATCATTTTGAAGTCTATGCCCCGCCTACTTGAATCGAAGTGGATAAGAGCTGGATACTTTTATGTAGTTATAAATTCGAAATTCAAACAACTGTTCTTAATGTAAATTATAATTGTGGCGATCATATTGAAATGAATATTTTTAATACCTATTAATACGATACATGTAAAAGTAGCAGTGAAAGTCTGTTACGCTTTCATTCATAATGAAAGAACGGATTATATTGAAACTAGGTACAAACATTATCTTGACAATTTAGCTTTATAATCGGGATGAAATGGAGAACGAAATTTTCTAAAACTAATAAAATATCACAAAAACGCGATAGGGTTTGCTGGCGAGACCAGGAGATTGAGCTAATATTAACAGTTAATATAGTTACTATTCTCTAAATACCAAACAATAATACTTTACTTTATTATTTTAGGCTTTATTTATATAGTGGATAGCGGAGTGATCTTTAGAGAATAATCCTGGGCCTCTGATTCCATGGGTTTTGTGGAACTTCTACCGACCAAAACCCCACTGTGTTCCATCTTGCCTTCTCTTTATCCGAGACAGTACGAACGAACTAAAATTTATAACATATAATTAAATAAAAAAAAATTATCGAATGTTAAACATTCGTCATCTCTTAGACTGTGCAATCAAATGCGTGGATTAGAAACGTTTCATTTCAATTTATATTACGAGAAACATGTTCGATTTGCATTATAATAGTACTAACTATCAACGCGTTAATGACATTCTTGTAGACGAAATGTTCTAAAGAAGGTACTTTGACAGTTAAGAAAATCGTTTCTTTTTCTTTAAATTTAGGCGGGCTGTCATTGTTTTCTTTTTTTTTAAATAAGTTGGCTTGAAGCAAGAAGGATTTTATAAAGTTCATGTCTTACAAATTAATCAATTTCACTGTTTATATGATATGTAAATGTTCTTAAAGGTGACTTATAAATAAAATAATTATCTATGAAATTATTAAAAAGATTTTTAAATTACTTTCAAGATATAAGCCTAAGAGAGATAGCGTCGCTATTAGTCGTTTTTTTGTTAATACATAATAACATATTAAGACACATATAAGCTTTTTTTATTCATACTAAGTTAAATTTGCTAGTTTTACTTTAAAACGGTAGATTACAATCTGCAATGGTTATTTACAAAGTGACGTATGATAGTGTAAAGTCACGACCAGTTACGGTGTCGTAATGTGCTTATTGCTTCGATAAACAGTATCGGAATCGTCACACGAGTTAATGATATAATCGAGAAAAATACGATAAGAAATAAGAGTGTTTAAAAATACATATATAAACTTTTTATTATCGGTATTTTTACGAATAAAAAAGGTTTTATGTATCTTAATTTAATGAATAATTCTGTTGTGTTTTAGCTATTCTATTATTTTAAAGAGGTTGTAGGTAAATAAAATTGTAGACTAATAAAGTTTAAGCTTTCGTTATAAGAATGACGAGTATTTTTTATATAATATGATACGTACCTAAAACAGACAGTCAATTTTAACTAAACATTTGAAAAGAAGTTATTTATATTTCTAGATACTTGGACAACAATTATAAGAACCCTATAAGGAAAAGATCATCAAACATTCATCTAAGAAGAATTTATGTCATTATAAAATTTCCTTAACAGATTTCTGAGAATCATTAGTAGTATCATAACGCAAATATTTTAACGAGTTGCCCGCAAAAAAAATATGACGCCAAAAATCTATGTTTTTTTTTTGTTTCTGCGTCTAGTATAAGTGAAGCTACACGCGTATATAAACCAAGTTTTTTAATAATACAGAAGGATAAGGCATAAGCGTAGACCAAACCCCTTTAAATGTGACACGTCTTTAAAATCGCGCCGAAACTTACGGGTACCAGGTTCAAAGAGTGGGCCATAACGAAAAGGTCTATATTATCGTACCTTAATAATTAAAAATCTTTCTTTTTAGAGTCAAACATGTGGTGAGAATATTTCACTTATATAGTCAGCTCGCTTTTAAAAGCGTCAATCTTGTTTTCATTTCAATCTTTTACTTTAAAAGCGATTTGCTAACGTTTCACGTTAAAAACAACGGCCGTGTGCCCCGGCACAGTCCCACCTGATTTTTTTTGTACTATGAAGTGGTGAGACGAGCTGGAAACTCTCTTGATGGTAAGCGACAGCTTTAAACATGTTCTGGGGCAAGCATTTTAATATGTTGGTAGGCAACTAAGGAGCTTCGCCTAATCGTAGCGACCACCTGTGAAAAGTCTCAAAGATGAGTGACTTAGAAATACGTTTCCGACTGCAATAGGAAAAAAGGAAGGATTTCTGATAAAAGGGAATAGGGAAGGAAAAGCAGGAGGAGAAATAAGCCTCCAGTGCTCCCATTTATCGGAAAAAACGTTACTTTTTAAACTTCCATACGAAAATCAGATAAAATGTTTTTATCTTCGTACTGTTTACAGAGATATTTAATATGGAATACGACCTTACAGTGGTCACGATTGGGTCACGATAAATCACAAGATAGACATTATAAGGTTCTGCTATTTTTAGACTTTTATATGCTATTACTGAATAGTCACGTCCCGTGGTTTTATTCGTAGAGTTTTCGTTTCCGTGGCTTTCAATCCGTAGTTACTGCGCTACTTTTATATTATGGGGATATACACTGCAATTTTTCATGTATAAATCCTTAATTGATTGACCCTTTAGTTTGCCCGGGTTTGTAGTCTGTAAAAGTACACCTAAAAATAATTTTAAAAAATAAAAGTCTTTCCCCAAAAAAACACATGCGACTAAAAAACACATCATAATCTCTTTAGTACATACTTCCTTAGACACATCAAGTTATTTTCATATAAATACATTTAAACACACCAGGCTCTCCTATTCCCAATATACTCAACGTCGAAGGACACATAATTTTCCAGCATTATTATGCAGATTACAATAACTTGTCATATAATTTAGATAAAGCAATACTATTTGATATTTAAGTGTGAGAAATTGAAATGCGATGTAAGAAACAACTGAACATTGTATTTTATTGGACTCTACATGATTTTGCCATTAGCTTACCTAGACACGAGGGAATACTTTAGATATAAGTTAGATACAAGTCTAACATAAATATAAATAGTTAAAAATAAAATTATGAAGGATATGTACTATTACTCGTGAAAAACTTGGGTTGGTAGAATCGTTTTTAACGGTTTTTAAAAAAGTTAATCATAATATCTCTAATTAAAAGAGGAACGCGATATTTATTGCTATATGTATAAGTGTATAACTGCAACAAAATTTATATTTTTTTTTAATTCCTTAAACTACGATTAATTAGAGAAAAAGTGTAGGTGTGCGGTATACGAGCCGGTGTGAATAAAGTCGTGTCGGACCAGCTACATAATAATAAAACTCTTTTGTAAACACTTCTATAAAATGTAACAACTGGCACAAAATACACGCAGAAGAAAAAAATTACAAAGCGCGGTCTTAACGCTTCTATGCAAGGCATTTTAAATATTAGAATTGACTATAGATTAAATATAAAAATATACATATTTCAATAACAAATCTCATTATTTAGTTATTTTTTCCTCTTGTAACTTACTCAATAATTCAATGAACGTTACAAATTGACGCTAGATAAAGAAATCTAACGTCAGTTATTATCGGAAGTTGACAGCTACGTTATAAAACTGTCAATTTGACGTTGACAATTTGCGTTATCGCTTATAGTAAAAGCTATTTTGTAAAATGACAAACTCCACATTAAAAGTCGTTCGTGAGATGAATTCACTTAATATGTCACTTTATAGCTTGCTAAATTTACTTTTTTTTAATACAAATTAACTCTCACAATATATGACAGTTTATATTGGACTTTTACTGAATGGAAACTGTTTAGAGAATAATCTAGACTGTCAAAATTTGCCGCCATTTTTGCGTCAATACCAATTTTCTAAATAGCAACATAACATCAAATATTTATGAACTAAGCAATACCCTAACAGATAAATTAACAGCTTAACTAAATAACCAAAAGACTTGTATCCTTTGATAGGTATTTTTATACCTAAATAAAAACACAGCTATTAATTTAGGAAGGTGTGATTCGTACAAAAAGATTAGAGATATTGTATTCTTCTTAATAAAGAGTTCTTAATAAAGCCAATGTAACTAACTATGGTAACACCGAATTTTGATTAAAATATGATAATTTAGCTGCGACGTCGTGTCATTATAATAAGATTTGGTTCGATAGATACCCTTTTAATCCTTAATAAATTTCCTTACATTATTACAGAGAAACTGATAGCTTAATATAGTAGCAAGGGATCGTCAACCTGTGGTTTAAATTATATATTATTTTTATTATTAATCGCCCATAAGACCAAAAACGTATTTCCCAAGATAAATTAATTATGAATAATATGAATAGATGTCGCGCAGATGAACTTTTTTTTAATATTTATCAAAAAAAATAACTCTCCATTAATACCATGATACATTTAATACACTATGACACATATATAGACTTTCTACTTGCAACGTTAAATCGTAAAAGATTTCTCTCCAAACTAAAAAAAAACAATCAAAATAACATACAACAGTAAGAAACTTCAAATTACAGCTACACAAAACTACGACGCTTCATTACAACGCATTCTACACGCTTCCAGAACCTTCTAGAAGCTTCCAATTAATTCCTTGAGTCCAAAGGTGTAACAGCCCTGTCGCATTATCCGACCAGATTATGTTATTACCAGTCATATTTGAAAGTAATAAAATGTACAAGATAAATTACTCGGAAATGCGTTAAAGGCTCTATCGCCTACACTATTAATTTATGTGCTGTAATTGAGAATGTCGCTTGAATTGAACATTGTTATACTGTTGTTCGTATGAAGTTATTTTGTTCAAATACATGTGATTAAATAGACCAACATTGAGTTCTTCTAGTGTAGTTCCCTTTGCATTGTCAATACGGGGAAAAAGTATCATATATGTGAACATTGGGTCTAATGTAAATGTAAGACAAACTTTAGCCGAAATCAACTCTATCATCAGTTTTTGCGTTAAAGAGAAACCAGCATACATACATATCTTTATAAACTTTCGTGTTTATATTATTAGTAGGAGCTACTAGGGTTAATAGGTTATAGGTTCTAATCTAAATGAATGCCAAATTTTAGCCAAATCCATTTTAGAACTTTCAATTTAATATTAAATCAGTGATACTGCAAGGCTGAAGACCAAGAGATCTGAGCGTAGTAGCCAAAGATAAAAAGGGTCAAAACCATTTTTACATGAGGGTTCCTTTATATATAAAAAAATAAATCAAACGTATAGAGTCAATAATAATAAATAATTCTAGTTAAACACAAGAAAGAGGTCTAGACATTTAAAAGGTTGCTTACAAAAATATCTAATACCAGAAATATTCCAAGCAGCCTATTAATCGATACCTATAATACTTTTTACTAAATTATTACTCATGGCAACATGTAAATAAAATTAAAAAAAAACAAACCGTTATATAAGTAGAAACGTCCCACAAATCCGCCAGTCCTCATTAGGGAACAAAAAACGTAACCTAATACTCGTTACTAGTATATCATTACTAACGACCGGACAGACGGACAATACGACACGCTCCGTGGATTGTGTATTCATTAAAATATGTCCTGTGCTCTATTTTTGCTTTGTCAACGAAGTTGCTTTTAATTTTTATGAGCCGGCTACTAGGTTTTTGGTGAATTGCACACGTGGACACAGAAGCGTATACAGAATCAACATTTGAGTTTGGAACATTGGATATTATCTGTTTTTTGACGTCATAGTTTTTTTTTGTCATGAGTGGCATACGGCTAGGATTTTCTGATAATCTGTAATAAGAGAAAATTTTAAAATTGGACACATATTTCATTTAAGAACATATTATAAAAACCAAAAGATTCGCCTTTCGTCTTTGCTTGTCTCTTAAATATAATGGAAAAGACAGGAATAAAGGAAGGAAAGGGTCTCAGTTCCTATAACACAATTCGCATTGTTAACTGTAGCTCAGTTATATCTAGCTCAAGTTACGCAGACATTGAACATTGATCTCCTACTATCGTATTATCTCCTAGTAGTTAACCCTCATACAATAAATTTCAACAAAACATTTTTGGACTTCTCAGACATTTTATTAAATAGAAAAAAGTCGTAGACAGCGAAACCGCTGTATACGCACGCGGCAGACATAAAAAGGTAGCCAAAAGCATACGCTAGGAATTTGTAAAGGAGTTGGGAAAACAAAGGAATCTAGGTGGTCTCCACGAATGAATCGAATTCTTATTAAAATTGTTACTAAAGAATTCGTTCGGCTTTGTTCTTTGTTAAATATTTTGATGAAATATCGATAATTTTTATAGGACACATTTTTTTGGACAAAATATGAGGCAAATTTGTTGGGTAAATATCAAAATATCCTTATCTTTATAAGCTGACTTGTCTTTTATAATGGCTTTCCCTGGAACATAAAATTATATTGCCAAATCACTATAATTATAATATAAAGAAAACTATTGGTATAATTACTAAATGTTGATTTATAACTACAAAATAATTTGAATAGGATTTGGCTTCTATGAGATCTCAAAACTTTTTACGATGGAAAGACTGCATCGAGAGACTTGGCATTTTTTTACATTTAATGTTTTTCG
>DWAJ01005546.1:0-11382 GCA_018238005.1 Eurema mandarina | reverse complement strand
CAATTGAATGGATAAATAAATTGCGTTCTTTGCTATATCTTAGTGGTTATTTCCTTCACTTTCACTTCCGTTGAGTATGTTTATTTTGTTGCATTTACTTATGTGTCTTTTTTCGGATTGTTAGACATACGTAATAGAACGCTTAAAAGTACGTGTCTTAAGTATCCTGCGTCTAACAACACTGTATTTATGATTCACTTTATACTAAGATTATTGTTCTCTAATAAGGTACAAATAAACCCTAGTGGATAATACATTTAAAAGAAACTTAAACGGCTATATTGAAAAGCATTCATTTAATAATAACATAATAAAGAAATGTTAGAAGACCGGGCTTTGAATTGGCAATCATCCCCTTTACATCTCCACTCCGGTCTCATGCGACCAACATCCAAGGGCAACATACATAGACATGTATGCACATATTATGTAGACACATTATGTGTTTAAATATAGATTTGAGATTTTAAAAAATGTATTACACTAATAGACTAACTAATAACTGAGATAACGCCGCAGACGTGTCAGTAGTACAGTTATTTAGACACGTTTATTGGTTAAGTAATTTTCAACAACATACCTACACATTAATTATATCATAAAAAGCATTAGACATTATTATAGACTCGAAAGGAAATTATAGGCGTAATATTAAGAGAAAACGTAATAATCTTTAAAATATAAAATTACTTTGTAAGTAATATGGAGAAAAGCTAGGAAAACATCAAATACATTTACACCGCAAAATTATGAAGTAATTTACTCGTATTTGCTATAGAATGTGGTTTTTGGTTTAAAAAACAAGTGATACACGCTTAAGGAATTTAATAATAAATACTAGTTTAAAAAAACATTTATTGTTTTGTTTTAGTAATATATTACTTGGGTCATTGTCAAAACAGGGTTCAGGTAAAAAAATAAAACAAAGTCAATTATTTTTAAAGAATTCGTCCTTTATTTAATAAAAGAGATCAATTGCAACAATAATAAATTATAGTCTGAGATCAAACTTAACAAAATAAAAAGTTATTTTAAAAAAACGTTTTTATAGGTCCACCGAAAAGACACAGATGTCCACCGAATATACTAAAGGTGTAATTTAGCAACAATCTTAACATAATAATAGAATCTTTTTTCTATAATATTGATCCAATTTTCTCAGAAGAAACAATAAAAAAAAACCAACGCATTATCATTAAAAAGTAAATTAAAATAAAATAAATCCCTTTGTCCACCAAAAATACTATGTCTTTTTGGTGGACATACTCGGATGACTACCAAAAATGTTGATAATGTGTCTGGTGTACTTCTATCGGAGTTTCGGGTCTTGAAGTATGTGGTGAACATGAACTGTCGGAGTAAACATCAGCAAACTTAAGGCGTTTTCGACTTTTAAGGCCATGCAGAATCTCGTAGCAGGTTGGTTTTTCAAAATCATTGCTTCGAGTCTTAGTTGGGCTCAACTTTTTCCTGGCTATCGACTTGAGCAACTGTTTGACTATTGGAGTCCAGTTAGGACTCATTATTCATTATATCATTAGGGCTGGGTAAGCTTGGTAATGGGCTGGGAATAGAACACTCAACTGAAGTGGGAGCAGGTATTTTAACGTGCAAATTGTGTAGTTGTAAGTCGAGACTTATACAATTAGGTTGTATGTCATAGATAGTAGCTTAGTCATTGGAAGTGCAGGGTTCTTGGTTCGCATTTGTCCCTAGTAAATAGATGCACCTGCATAGTACTACGAAAAGGGTTGATATCGCAGTTTTGAATTTTAATTTCAATGTATTTTTAATAGTATCGTCGATCTTGATTACAGCAATTCCTTTACAGTTCTCATGCCTTTTGCCACATACTTATCAGCGTTCGTTTGAGGCAACATCCTATACCATCAGGGACCCCTTTACCATACAAATTCCACCGAAAAGATGTCCACCAAATGGATTTTTCTGAGAAATTATTTCATTCCAAGCATTATTTTGAGGTTATGTTGAAATAACAAGTCTTTTTAGATAAATAATTTAGAAATCTAAAACGTAACGTAAAGTTATGAATTATTAAGGTTTCACTTATCAAAATACACAAGGAACCGAAAAGATACACTCAACTTTGACACCACCAGCTATTTTTAAACAAAGAGCAATAACTTCGTTCGTTTGAGAGCTGCCTCAAAATGGTGCTTCGCGAGATCAGATGAGTATTTATGAGCGTTCGTAAATAACGTTCCATTTAAAAAAATAAATTATTTTCACAATAATTTTTATAAATGAATTAAGTCCACCGAATAGATGTAGATTTCAGTAACAATATTGCAACGTACAAAAAGTGTTTTTATTTTAATTCGTTATTTTTAGTTCTGAGTTATTAAAGTAATTAGAATATCTGTTTTGTGAAAACATGTTCAAAGTTTAACTTTACATTGCAGTTTTCATTATATTATCGAATTTGCATGAAGAGGGAGAGCGGTAACAGCCCACCGAAACGGACTTTTCTTTCGATTTTTTTTTATATCTACTTAATTTTAATATAATTTGAAATTACAAATATACATTTTGAATTATTGAATCGTTAACTTTACCAAAAATTACTTAAACGGTATTTTATGTACATTTATGTCTTTGTTTTTTGCTTGTAACACAATTTTAGGCGATTATGACAATGACCCAGATGTAATAAGTTAATTGAAATAATAATAATGTAATTTTAAAATTCTGTTACTGTAAGAAAACAATATTAAAAGTTGATTAACAACTTTGTAAAAATATCAAATGACAAATCGAATAACGCGAAATCCCAAATTACTGTGGCATTCCAGACGCTGTGCTTGTAGCATACTAATGAGGCGGAGACTACGCGCAGATGAGATAAGGAAGTTGATCCGAAATTACGTGCACCACATTATGACGAGGGAACGGTCTTTCATGTCTCAAATTTACCCATTAATTCCGCTACAACGGTTATGTACTGCTAATAAGATGTTTTAGAATAAGAAATTGCTAATCTTTAAAGGTGAAATATGTAGCTATACTAACTATAAGTGTTTTGATTTGACGTTTTGCTACATTTTCATCAGTAATCGTAAATTATAACCACTTCAATAGTCAATTTACACACAAATAAAATAAGACCTTAAAATCGAGATTTTATCCAACGTTATGGTTAGACTTTTTTGTAATTTAACGATCTCTTCAATAATTGTTTGCTAAATTTAGGGACACAGTCGTATCTTAATTTCTAGAATAAATTTAACGCAGTTTTCTTATAAATTAAAGAATAAGGACCGTTTCTGCATGTATTACTTTTTATTATTACAGTTTGCATTAAAATAAATAATATAAAAATAAATTAGAGTATAACAAAGGACTCAACTGTTAAAATGACCCAGTAAACAGTTTAAGCTTTTCGCCAATAGGCACAGTTGTTGGCAGAATATGTAAAGCCTTCCATTAATATTGATACCATGTCTCAAAACTCGGATTGTTGGTCGAAGCTTAATATGAAGGTGTCTTATCAGGTGACATCTACAATGTGGAATGGTTTCGAAATGCAAATTGAAAACGTAGTAAGTAGGTAGGTATATTTTAATTGACTACATATTTTTAAATATGTAGCTACTAACTGCTTAACGACGAAAACTTAATAAAAGAAAATAATATGTACATTAAAATAAATCATAAGTATGATGATACAAAATGTTTGAAACAGACATTAACGTACTTCTGAGAAGTAGAAGGACGTGACCTTTGCCTATTCTTCTTCTAACCTTGATATGTTATATCAGGTTAAGCAAAATGAGTATGGAAATACGCAATTTTAACTTTCATGACTATGTTTCATATACCTATGACATACTTACCACGTACTTAAAAGTTTTGGGTGACATACATCTCGAGTTAGCGGTATGTTATACCTAGTCTTATTTTTTTTTTTATTATATGAAGAGGGGAGACGAGCTGGACGCATTCCTGATGGTAAGAGTAACGCCAGCCCATAGCCAATGCAGTGCTACCTGGAACTTTGCTATAAAGCCCAATTCCGGGCAGGAGTGCACTACACCGACGCTCCCCACTTTGAGTCATCAGATGTTAAGACTCATTAACCCAGTAATTTCGCTGACTACAGTGCCCTTCAGACCGGAGCACAGTGACATTTTCACATCACTGTTCAGTATCACGTACTTTCCTACAGTGCAAAACTAAAATTTGTTCAGAATCGGTAACACATTCCAGCGAATTGATTTTCAAATTACCGTAACATTTGTCAACTAAGTGGGACTTGTGGTATTTTGAAAATTTACTTCATGCTCATCTATCATTTATCATCTAGATTCTAGGCTATCTATATCCATTTATTATATCCCACAGATTCCAGTGAAAGAACTTATGACCACACGAAAGAAGGCGTTATTTGTCTTTAATCGTTATAATGTAAATGTAGTCGAACGAAACGAAAGTTCGTTCTTGCTTATGAGAAGTTGGTTAATAATTTAAAATTCTGTCTACTCACTGAATAATTATTAAGTACCTCAATTTTACATTCAATAATAAATTTCTTTTAATATTATGCCTTGTTAATAATCCTGAAATATTTTCTAAACTGTGGTACTTGAATGTGTAACTCAACGAATATTGTGACCCATTTATACACTTTCGAATAAGTAAAGCTAACTTAAGCATAATTTGCAGATTCTCAAAAGATATCGGAGTTGGAGCAGTTCCTCGCATACACAGAGGCTCGCCCATTCGTCGTGAAGCTGTTTGGATTCATTCCCATGGATCTGTCCTTACCTCTAGTTGTGATCAATATTTGTGTCACGTATCTCATTATTGCTATTCAATTAACACATTTGTATTAAGTCGTTTTCGTGAGCAACTGACCATGATGATAAGTCTAATCGAGTATAATAAACACCTAGATATTAGTAGTAGATATTAGTTCAAATAGGCTTTCGTTGCCCGATAAATATCCATAATAGGGAGTGTTCGTTTATCCAATATACGAGTAATATGCGAGTATTTAGAATGATTTCGTTCAGCAAATTAATATGGACACCAAAGCTTTCATAGTTTAGATATGAAAATAATAATTAATGTGCACTTAACAATTTTTAATAGACTAGCGGCCTGGCTAATAATTTTCTAAGACGTTTATGAGATGTTTATGTTTGGTATTTTAATTTAAATAGTATTGTTTATTGTCGACCCTGATATATCGTCGTTTTACTTCATGCTCTCGCTATCAATATCCAGGTGTTATATTTTTAAAAACTATATTTTGAAAAATAAAAGATGCTGAAATTCAATAGATACAGCTCCAAAAATACAATTATTATAATGTGATTGCCTATACGCTACAGTCACGTAAGCTGGATGGGTATTACGAACAGATGTTAAATCTAGCCAAGACAGAAATTAGGCTACAATACATTATCTTATGTTATAAGAAGATACGATATATTATACTGTTACTTATAAATAAATTTCAGGACTGACCATTGAACTTGGCACTCATTTAGATCTCATCTTTGGTCGTTGAAGTCAACAACCAAGGCATTTATCATACTTGGCTCTCATTTCAAATTTATGTTTTCAATTGGATAATTATTAAGTGGTTTAAAATTAAATTTATTACAAATGTTAAGATTCAAAAAGAAATAAAATTTTCAGCTTCTACTTTTATGATTTGTTAATTATCTTGAGAGTTTTCTAAAATGTGAGATTTGATCGTGTTACTCAATAAACCAGTGTGTATAAATATTTTCTTTGTTTTTATATAAAACTAGCTGGCTCAACGCGATTCGTTGACGCTGTACCTTTCCTACCCGAAACCTTATACCCTACGCCTACCATTGGTTTGCTTAAGAACCATCTTCGTACATCCAGGATTATTTTTAAAAAAGAGTTATGTAAATCGGTTTAGCTGTTATCGAGTTATGGGCTTACTAACACATTTTGCGATTCATTTTTATTTAATAGACTAGCTGTTCCCCGCGGCCTATTAAAGAAAAATATGTCTATTTTAATATAATAATAATAATAATAATCATTTATTTTTCTCTTCACAAAGGTAACATAAGTATTACACGATTAACAGAAATCACATATTAACAATAAAACACCTTTATGAGAGACTGGAGTCCATACTAGGAACAAACCTGTGTTACGGAACTCCAGGCTCCCAACCAAGACTATGAACATTTATTTTTTCATAAAAGAATAGGTTTTGTGTATGTAGTTGTGTGCATGTGTTAGCGTATATGAATTAGTTTAAGTATGTGTGTATTAATGTAAGATCAGTGCAAAGATAATTATTTTTCTATCGAGTCATAAGTATGTGTCAGGAGACAATTAAACATTTTATTTTTACATCTGTGCTTGCTTAATGAGTAGAATTTGATAATTTTATTGTCAAATAATGTCGCTAGCCTAATGAAACTAGCCGTGGAGCAAACATTATGCTTTCTTCTTACTTCATTAAAGCTTTTATTGTAGGGGAGAAAATTGTGCTGAAATAAAATTGTGTTTAGAATATATTATAACTGTCTTACGCCAAGTACTCGTCACTCTATAGAGCTCACTTGTTGGAAACAATCGCGGTCGAAAGTGGGAGATCTTCAAAAGTAATCTTTGTTCTCTCTCCAGTGGTAGCAAAGTAGAAGCAGAAATTCTATAGTATAGAATTTTCTATAGTGTCTATCCATGGTATCATCTAACTCCATGCCAAATTCTATTAAAATCGCTCCAAACGTTTAGACGTACCCACTTTCGCCTTTATAATATTAGTGTAGATACAAAGTAGTCAATTTGTTAAAAAAAATAGTTTACTAGAAGCATAATGCTGGAGCAAAAATTATTTTTGTAAAGTATTTGTCTGTTTGTTAAAGCATTTCTACTATCCTATAGGTGTGCCTTAACATATCACCGTATCATTGTTTTTGTACACGATCAGCTCAAACTAATTTGCAAGATTTTTTTATAAACGACACCTTTAAAAATATAACTCATTTCATTTTATTCGTAAATTCTTTTTATCTGTAGGTAGGTATGTACCCTATTATTCTAAAGTAGGTACATAATTAAACAACACAGATGTTTAATTTGTAGAATATTCACTAACATATAACACTGTTCTACTGTTGATTTCTTAGTAATAAAAAACCAGTTGATAAAATAGTTCCCACAAAATCATGAGTTCGAATCATCATCGACTATCAAAATACCGGTATAAAAAATTATCAAAATTATTTGAAATAATAAATTCCAGACTTCAGTAAATTCGTGCGTGTCATCGAAAGCAACGCTGTGGAAACGTTTACGAAGGAAAGACAAACACGCATTTTGACATTTTCGTAATACAGCAGAATGGAAGCACAGCAATAGTCTGGCTCTGTATTTGTATAACTATTTATATTCCTCACAATTTATGCTGCTATCAAATAAAAATGATTTGAGCATTTCAAGCTATGGTAGCTTGGTTGCGGGTAGATCGTGACTATTGCGAATTGCATGTAAATACAAATCAGGATGGGATGGGAGACAAGTCGGGATGGGTGTCGAGTTGATTATTATAATTTGTTAATGCATTTATCACCCAAGAAAGCTTGTCTTTATCCACCTATATTATAATTTAACCTAAAAATATACTACAAGCATTCCGTCCACCTTTGAAATAACAATACAAAATTTTATAATGTATCCATTAAAAAATCTAGAGTAAAAACTGCTTTTTACCTCTTTATAGATAAAAACAATACATGTTCGCCATGTACCTATACATGTTTTTATCTCTAAAACATCAGGCTAAACATCAGGTATATTCATTAAATAATTAATAGATGTGTTTATCAATAACATCCATTTGGTCCGTTACATTATCGACACATTTAATCTAATGTTTCTGCAAACAAAGTAACCGACTTCTTTACTAGTGTGAGTTAGTTCGTTAGAAGGACTACACATCAGTCACAATGATTGTAGTAGCAAGTAACACCGCGAGAAGGGTGAAGACAAATAATGAAATACCCAAGTCACTGAAGAAATTGTTTATAGCAATCGAAATACTCACAGCTCTAGACTTCGGTTTTATTAAATCTAAATCAACTTTGAAAAAGATTGCCTCTAAAATCATTTATATTGCATTTTTCAGTATGCTTTTCTTATCCTTCACTCTGCATTGTGACTTACTTGCGTACGATTTTGAAACTTTGCACCACTTGCTTATTAATTTGAATTACTTATTTTATTTTATATATTTCCAATTGACCAAAGAAAGGAATTCATTTTGCTCTTTTCTCAATGCTCTTACAGATATCGACTCTGATTTAAATAATCATTATATTTATTTCTATTTGACTTTCTTTTTCGTGTGGGGTCTCAAGGCTGTCAATATTTCCTTCTATATGTATATGAATGATATTAATATTACTTTCTATCACGCAATTAACTTTATACCTCAAGTATTTATTGATCTTCCATTGGTTGTAATTTTTTTAATTTTCTTCACGACATATTGTCGTTTAAATAGAATTGTTGAGTTAGCCGGTGATCGCCGCTTCAGTGTAGCTGCTTTGCAAGTACTTTATAGACGACTTCTTGAATGCGTGGAAGTAGTGCAGAGTCAAATCAACATCATTGTAAGTATTTTTTTAAATATTAATTTCTAATATTACCCTTGGTTTTGGTTTGGTACGATTAGGTTACAATTAACGTCGCAAGGCAAACGGACAGAGACGGAAAACGACTCCTGAACCGGTTTCAATATAATATGTAATAAAATGTAGATTATCCTTCTTCAGTTTTTATATTAAAATACAATAAATACTATTTAGTACTAACTGACTAGGCTAGCCGGTCGCAATGCTATATTTTTTCTAGCTAAATATGAATAAATTATCGTAAAGTTCCCTCTGACAACTTGTTTCACTTGTGAAAAACCTTTTGAAGATATATCTTAGTTATTTTCTTTTCTAGTTGCTAATTTCGATGGTTCTTAATATACCAGTAACAATGGTTGCAACATATGTTACCTTATTGAATATTAAAAATAGCACGGTAAGTACTACCACTACCACCACTTCTAATACTAATTATAATTATTTACGTTGTCAAAAATGACCATGTTTTTAACTTCTTTATATTACTTTATATAACCTTTTTTACCCCTCACGTATTGAGGGAGACCCGTGACCCAGTAGTGAGGAAGTAAATGGGCTGATGATGATGATGATGACGAACCTTTATTATCTGCATGTAACAAATAAAACATGACAAATTATTATGCTATCGTAAATCTATACTTATAATAAATCTGTAGAGAGGTCAATTCTGTACATTAAATATATTTACAAAATAACTATCAGGGGGTGATTAGGGATTAATACTGATGCCAAAAATGCAATAAGTAATTTTTTTGTCTGTCTGTCTGTCTGTCTGTTTGTATAACCGTTATAGAAACAAAAACTACGAGGCGGATTTTAACGAAACTTGGTACAATTATTCTTCATACTCCTGAGCAGGTTGTAGTATACTTTTCATCACGCTACAATCAATGGGAGCGGAGCAGTGAAGGGAAATGTCGGGAAAACGGGAGAAGTTATTCCATTTCTTAAGCTTCCGTCGCGTGTGCTGCCTTAATGGTTAATGTTACACATAAGTCATGTATGACGTAAATGTTCTCATTTAAATTATATAAAAAATATCGCAGGACAGCATATGTCTATCTTTTATAGTTGACTCACATTAACACGTGTAACTCCCGATAGCTTAGCAGTTCGAAGCGCTCGATTATATTTGTCTACTCTTACGTTTATAACACTCTCAGTCATCCCTAATTAAACAAGTGAACATTATTATCTAGTCCATATAAAATAATCATAGAAATCGGTATAGAAATATCAAAATAATACATGAAATCTTATCGAGCAATATTAGCGTTCTTGAAAACGGCTCTAACGATTTTGTTGAAAATTTAAACAGGTTCTTACATAGCCAAAAATGTAATCAACCTAGGTTCCATCACTGGGAAAATTCGTTTTGCTGTATTTTCCACAAAAAGATTTCCCGCTTAAACTGGTGGTTATAGTACAATAAATTCGTCACCGATACGTATGCCGTACAGGTATCAATAGACCAGTGGCTATTGCGTTAGAATACGAATAAATTGGGTCCAGATGTTTTTTTTTTTTGGTTCGTGGTTCAAATCCCAACCCCATATAGTTTTCTTTTTCTTTTTTTCTTTTCTATTTTAGAATATATTATTAAATTTTTGATTTTGATTGAAATGAGATTTTTTTATCATTGAGGGCCCACCTCTCTATAACGGGTAATGTTCAAATCCCAACTCCACAGAACTATATTTTTCTCATAGAATTTATTATTTATTAGAATTCCGTTCCTGGGCCAGTACCGGAATATTAATCCAGGGTATCGTCTATCTACATACCAAATTTCAACTAAATCGGTCCAGCCGTTTTGCCGTAAAAGAAAGACAAACAGACACTCTTTCCCATTTATAATTTCAAGTATGGATAATAAGAATTTATTAGAGTTTTTGGTACTTAGTAGGAACACTTAACAAACGACTGAAATGCGGACGAAGTCGCAGGCAACAGCTAGTTTGTAATATTATTTGTCATTTGCTTTTAACTACAATAATATTTACATAACCTTTAGCATAATCATTAGGTCAATTTACTTTCATTATCTTTACAATTGTATTTACAAATTTTTAGTTTAATCATTAGGATTATTAATTGTCAAACTCATTAGTTAACAATCTCCTAATTTTATTTACCCTTCCCACAATTTGAACATTATATAAACTTAGTCCATAAGGCCAATAATTAAGCCAGGCTCTCGTAGTTATAAGTCATATTTAGCATTTAGTTTAATATTCAAATAAATATTTTTATAACCAAAGATTGAGTAATTACTAAAATAAATTCTTTTACTCACCCAATACAGGTTTTATTGCATAGGCAGCTGTTAAATATAATATATACATATACAAACCTTTTCATAACAACTAGCTGTAGTATTTACCTGTTTGCAGATATTGTCCTTGTTGTTTGACTATTGGAAAGTTTTTGTATGTATATATATATGACAAAGTAAATAACTTTTATATCAAGTTATTTATTCTAAATCTACATCAGTTATTATTCTAAGTACTGAAATTTCATTTATTAACTACTTTATTTTATCCATTTACAGATAGAAACCAAGTTCTATTGACCATCACCCGTATAGGTGGCCAGTCTTTTTATTTCTTTTAATTAAATTTATTCATCCAATATAGGCTATACTGCATAGGCAGCTGTTTAATATAATATATACATATACAAACCTTTTCATAAAAACTAGCTGTAGTATTTACCTGTTTGCAGA
>DWAJ01005545.1:0-11388 GCA_018238005.1 Eurema mandarina | reverse complement strand
CTCCGCGCCGCTCTCGTGCGCCATCTCTGTAACAACACCGCACCTGCTTTATGTTACTGCTTACTACTGATGCAGAGAACAGTTCATACCGACAATACTTATTAGTTATTACCGTCGAGGGTAACGTTCACAGCGAAATATTTCTGTCATACAGATAAGAAAGAGCGTGTCACCTCGTGGTAAGTGATCACTTGCATCGACACAAGGGTGTTCTAAGGGAAGATTCGCACTTTTTTAAAGGACCCTAAATCGTATGTGTTATATCGGGCAACACCTGGACGAGACTGGCGGCGGACAGAGACAAGTGGCGTGCGATGGAGGAGGCCTATGTCCAATTATGGGCATTGGGCATCCAGTACACAATAACATATAAAAAAATATAAAAATAAAAAATCATAAAGATAAATGTATATATTTAAAAATGTAACTACATATTTATTGTATGAGTTTTAAACAAAATTTTTGTGGAACTGGAAATAAACGTCTATATTATTATTATTATTATAAATCGTATGTGTTCGGGAATATCGCATAAGTAGGAAGTTAAGAAACGAAAGCGCACTGTGTTTTGAATTGTAGTACTCTTCAAATCTTTGCAATGATTTCTGCACCTTTTTTTTTTGACGGGGGGAAATCCTCTTACGGATACCGCGTCCTCCTCGGGGGAGAAGGAGGCGGTTATGTCGGACTCGCCTAAAATCGGCAATGGTTTCTGCACCTATGATAATAGATCATGTATTCAATTGTAAAATGTTCTGATTTTTATTTAACAACATATCGAGTTCAACTAGTCTCCCTGGTATTTATAGATAGACAATATATAGTTAGAACGCAATACGGTTTAGGCATTCGCCGTGCGACCTAGATACTAGATAGCCGCTTCGCCTCATCCTTCCTGACCTACTTGCAGGACTCGGAAATGAACTGGTGTACACAGCGCTAATTCTGTACCTTTCATACTTGACACTTTAAATAGAAATAATTTCCTTTTTAATAAACTTGAGGTATATGTCTTTTCGGATATACCTATGGTCTAGGTCTTTAAAGCCAAAGCAAGATACAGTAATATCGGACCCACGGGTCATGTAAATAAAAATATTACTACATTTTTAAGGTTAAAAGTAGAGGCCATGACGATTCAAAAGTGTTACTATATGTAGCCTTGATACTTTTGACTATATAGGTACAGTATCTCCACACTTAAGTAACTGGTTAGCCTTCCAAGAGCAAGACCACGGGGCGCAACTAGCTTAGTGATTTATCTGACTCAATTCTACCACAGTGCGACGCGTCATAGCGATGAAAATTTTAGATTCTTTATATCCGTACATGTAGTGTTATTTGCGCCGATAAGTTATACGTGATATTAGCTTGTACTAAACTGCATCGTGTCCACAAGTAGCGGGTAGTCGTGTGGGCGCTGGGCCGCACCATACCCGCATTATCGCAATCCCATTATGTCAATTTACTCGCTGCCTTACTTTGTATCGATACGTAAATAGACTATTTCGACCCGGTCTAGATGCTAAGCCTCCTGGGTCCCCCGTCCGCTGTGACCTACATCGGGGCGGAGCGGGGCGGGGGTAGACGGGGGCGGGGGCCGCGGGGTCCGGGGGAGGGTTACACAGGGGTCACGCTATATTTAGAGAGGCTAAATTTAGTCCGCGAGCGACCTCACCGGGACGAAACGTCCTTAATATTTTTATTTCAATAAGTACCTACTGTTCGTGAGCCTTCAACATCGCGATAAATTATATCTTGGCATTTAAAGTTATTTTTAAACAACATGCTCTGCTATTAATACATACTGCTATTATTTTTTTGGAATTGGGTATGGTTAATATGCAGTAAATTTGTCAAGAGATAAAATTTGTAATTTAGAATTAATTAGAAGTCGTAAATTAGAAGTCAGTGCCAATTAAAACAAAAATTGTTTGTTTGGTTAAATCGATATTGTATAAATTGTTATAGCGTTTACTTGATACCGACTTCAAAATTATGAAATAATAATAAAATTTAATATTAAACTTAAAAACAAAACCGAAACTACGACTTTAATGAATCTTATTTTACTCAGTTATAATATACCGGCAGTGTCCCCGCAGTTCGGCACGCAGTATCTGATCCCGGGGCAATACCAGGATATAATCCAGAGTATCACCTAACTACAACTAAATCGGTCCAGCCGTTTTTGTGTGAAAGAATGACAAACATACATCCTTACAAACATTCTAACAAATTTTCACATTTATGTATAGTGTATACCTATTAAAGTAGGATATAATTAAAGAACACTGTAGGTACAAGGCCCGAGCTCTTATAAATCTTAATAACTTACAAACAATGGATGTGACGCTATTTATAATTTTCCTTGTTTCCGCAACTCGGCTATAAATACAAACAGTGTTGAACTGTGACGTCACTCTCGGTGCTCCTGTAACGAAACCGTAGAAGTTGGAGCAACCGTTGGTTCGATTTCTGGTTCGAGTTTACTGTTATTGCGTCGGGAGTTTTCGTTTCAATTTATATTTAGCGTTTACGATATTCACTCTTGTAATAATCGGCCACACATCACTTAATGCTCAACTTTATATCATCTACTATATTGGAGTTTAATTGTACCAATGTCCCATTTTCAATTTGCCATTTTATCAACCTTTCATTTCTTATTACTTAACACCATTTTGTATATATTTCCTTTCTATCTAACGACTTACAAACGCATGTTCAAAGCCCAGATGCTGGCCATAACTTAAAAAAATAGGATATTCCCCTTAATACTTATGATAACGACTGTGATAATATTTGCAATGGTAGTGTAGTGGTTACAATATTCCGCATTCGTGTCTTATAGCATTACCATTAAACCACAACACGGCGTCACATCACGGCGGCGCGCACACACAGATTGACAAATGGTTTGTTTACATCTCAACCGAATTCATTAGAACGCTTATTACGCCTCAACATCGCAACTGACTCATTTGACGTTAATCAATAATTTTCTCTGCTTAACGTTCTCATTTTATAGATTGACTCGATAAACGTATCAACAGATCGATACATAAAATCGCTCTTCGAAACGATTAGATGACATTAGCGTCGATACAAACAATAAACAATTAACAAAGAAAACGAACAATCAGAGCCTCCCCCCCTCTCCCTCTGCGCGCCCCGCGCCCCCCTCATCTCGGGACCGAAATAGCGCGCGCGACAAGTGAAGGCCGCGGCGGCCGAGCGCGCACCTGTCCCGCTCGCGCCCGCGGCGCGCCCCCACGCGAGACAGGGACGGGACACCTTACACACGCTATAAATAGATTGCGCGCGAACGGGCGTGCCGGGAGCGCGGGCGGGGGGGGAAGGGGCTCGCGCTCGCGAAACTACAATTCGCACTGTTTGTATGCCCCAACTAACGTATCGATAACTATTAGTTCATATTTCCGACAACACGAACATTTTCAGACGTCCTGACTCCTAAACAATATTCTCACATCGGCAGAGCATTTCTAACAGCGGAACTATAGGTTCGGAGGTCGGGGCTCGCTTACACGTGCAGTCCCCACCAGGCTCACGCCGCTGGCTGCAGCCGGTCACGAAGATTCATGTATACCTATTTATTGCTTTAACTGCTCTGAACCGCTTTCAGGCATTTAACTACGCCTAGTTACCGTTCGTTATTACGGAACAAAATGTAAACATTATTTGTTTGTCATTTTTATTTAAAAATATCATCTAATTATATTGACATTGCCTCGCGATGTTATTTTTCAAAACAAACAGTATTAATATTGATAATTTCTGAAAGCAGGAATATCCCAACTTAAAACATGGTTATATTTAAGTTATAAGCTACCAGCTACATTACAAGGCTATTGTGTTCCCATTACGCTGCATTCTTCGAGAATTTTTTTTTTATTAAAAACATGTGTTTTTATAATCTACAATACCTACTGCTAACGTATAAATTAAATCATACTCGCTGCATGCTTGTGTACGAGTTCGTCAAAGCGTGCTATTTATAGCGGTTACACATGTCCACACATTCACCAAATTAACACAATGACTACTGGAACAGACAATGTTCTCTGTTGCAACTACACATGTGACGTCATCAAATCAGGCATACGGCTTAGTTAAAAACTTTTATAGTTAAGAAAAACAAGTGACTTCTACGAGAAATCTAAAAGCAAGTTTGTGGACTGAAAGTGTGGATGTCATTGTTAAAACATCAACTTACACGAAAAAAGACAACCAAAATAACTACAGTCGCAAGCTCTTCCAATATTTGAAGTACCTACGTTGAATACTTTATACAATGTCCAAGCAACTATATTCTAAGCTACAATCGAATGAAAAACAACTTATTTCTTCTATAAATCCATCCGCTACCACACGACTCATTTCGCAACAATATCTCCATTAGCCTCTCACATGAACACATTGCGATAATCATTGAATGCAGTTATCGGCTCACTAATTGCCGGCCGCTGGCTGGGTCCAAAATAAATACGTTAAAGTTAACTGTGAGCTATAAATAGGCGGCCACAAGCGACGTGACCTCTTTTTAAATTAAAGCCAGCCTTCAGCCGAAGCTCGGGCGAGCTCGCCGCACGAACTCGCCCCACGACTAACTGCACCTCATTAACTGGATAAACATTAAACAACAACGGAATTGGCAATATTTAATTGAGCTACTACGGAACGGTGATTATGCAAAAATATCGTGCTGATCTGCCTCATTATTCTGGCTCTATATTGCAGTAAACATTGTTTGAATTAGCATGCTACTATGTTTATAAATATACGCTTAGTGGGCCGTTTTAGATGTGATTACGTAATCAAGTTAAATAAACACATTAGTGATATTTACAAACAGAATTGTGGTTTCATTTTACGCAGTGTCTGTTGTCTAACGGCCGAGTGTCCTTTTACTAAAATTGACGACATTTTCATTATTACCTGACATGACTATTTTAGGTCTTCAAAAAATTATAGTCCTAGTCAAGACCATATTCTTCTTATACCATAAATGCGACTCAATTCCTTTTCGCCTGAATTTTACATCTTCTCAACTGATCCATGAAGATTGACATCATCAAGACAAATAGACAAATAGCGAGTCACAAATCTCTGTTTTACTCGCATGACCATATCCAAATACTTTCATCAACCTTCTCAATCGATCTAGTGCATTTGAAGCCAAATATTTGCTGTTTATAACGTTAGTATGGTTAAAGCAACCGCGCGCGCGTCTGTGTGTGTGTGTGTGTGGTGCTCCAGTTCTGCAAACGGCATCGCTACGCATGTGTGTGTATGTGTGTGTTTACCCGGCACTATTTCCACGCGGCTAAAAGCAGACCGATTCTCATGTATTATTCCTTTTACTGCCCTCTTTATTGCTCCCAAATTAGACAGCGTCCACCGCGCCGATGTAGACGTTCTCTACGAGTTCAACTCTATCTTCATTTATATTGCTATTTCAATTATACTCCGGGACACACGGGCTATATTTAAAATTAATACCAATCAAGCTAATTTGCATCTCGAGCACTTACGCTATTTTTATTATCACTATTATTATGTTAAAGTTGTACTTAAGCATTAAAGGTTGTTTTAAATATTTTTTTTTTTACTTTCGTAACCAACATTTTAAAATAAATTTAAGAGAGAACATATTTAAGTAGGTATAATTAATATAAAGAATGCGAATGCCCGCGGGCAATCGACAAGTAAAGCGCAGGACAACATAATTATTTCACGTTTCCTTTAGTTATGAAATATGAAGTGTATTTGCATAATATTGCATGGTGATTGCAGCTACAGAGTTACAGTACGCGGTATGTCGAGGCGGTTTGAGGAATCCCGCAAGGACACGCGGCCCCTTTTTTATTTTTGCTTTTTTGTGGGAAATTTTCGTTCAATTGAATTAAAGCTCTATGCTTTCAGATCTTACTTTAGGACTAACGGATTCTTCCCATTAATAGATTGTCTCTAGTTTTAAGGATTATAATCAAAATCTATCGAAGTTGATAAACAAATGTTAACTTCAAATTCCTTGTTTCCTTCCCCGTTTCATTGATTAAAAATAATAAAGATCTATTAAAAAATTGTAAGTGTATTTTCCTCATGTAGTGTTCGGTCCAGGGTCGCCCGCCGCCACGCTCGGCATGTCCGGTGACGCGACACTGACGTATTCACCATCTAACCTCTATTTACCAAATTATTTCTTTCATTCTCGAGCCAGTCTTTTAAATTCTTTTTAATTAATTTGGAAGTCAGATTTGAGTTCTAAACGACAAACCAAAAACGTATTGGATTTAAGCCACATACAAGCTGACAAGTGACAAGACAACGATAGTTAAAAACCATCTTTGCTATAAGGCGTGTTATAACTAATAAGTTTTAACATATAATGCTTACTTAGATAACAAATAATTCTGTGAAGAAATTGCTTCAAATTATTGTAGTTAACAGGTGCACGTGTACGACAAATATTTTCCTTGCCTATTCCTAAAGTTATATTACTCATCGGCGCTTAGACTCGGACGTAGTCATATCAAAACTTTATTTCTTTAAATTGTATGTTTCGCTTTGATATAAGGAGAAGTCACATAACGAGTATACGTCCAGCTATGTGTACAGGTAGAAATGCAAATAGTTAGCATATTTCCGCGTGAGTAGCGGGTAGTTGGAGGATTAAGGTCGCGTCGCGCGGCCGGCAGCCGACACTAATTGCACGCTATAAATAGCTGATAACAGCGCTACTTCCGCCTCTAATTAACCGCTTCGTTAGCGTCCCACTATCGCTCTCCATGTTTATTTTTGTCTCGTCCGCACTAATAGGTCATGGTATCCTGTGACCTACATATTATGTATAATCACATGTAAGGTGAACCGGGTAATATGTGTGTATAGTATGCATAACCTGACGCTTAATTAGTTTTAAATTCCACCACTAAGTAGGTACTTAATTACGAGTAACAAAATAATGAACCCACGGGTGGAAAAATGTTTGTCCGAAACAGTGCAATGGCGCGGCGTGGCGTGGCATGGCCGGGTGAATCACGCGTATAAATAGCGCGCTATAATTAGCCGCAGACAAAGAGCCTGCGTTGCCTCACGCTGCAGCCTCACCTCTGACTCACGGGCCCTTTGTTGACATTCTGCGTCCCGCCATTCTTTAGTGTCCCAAACCAGATCGGTTCATCACAAATTTAGGATTTACTAGTATGCCTAATATACATATATGCAGCCATTAGAAAATTTATTCCCGAACATTTTCTCGAATGAACAAATAGTATTTGTGTACAACCGTGTATGCGTAATCCTTTTTCGCAACAATTGTTTACTTATGACGTCGTAACAACACCAGAACATCAATGCTCGTCTTGTTTAATAACACTTCTCTACACAATTGTTTGTTTTATTCTTCGTAAGTAAAGACAAGCACACCAGATTGTTGTGTGGAGGGCGCGGCGCTCGACAAGTGTCGCCTTCACCTCTGGCCCGTCGCGTGCGTTCAGTGACACGACACTTTTTGTCAACCTGCAGCGCAACCTGTCGCCTGCCTCCCGCCTCGCCTGTCTATAAATAGCCACGCATTCCTCGCCTGCTATTTATATCGCCACTAATTCGGGACTAATAAACTGTCACTCGGAGCGACACCATTTTTTCGTCCACATTTAAATAGCGCGGATTTCGCGCGTTCATTGAGGTTATACGACACGTGTTTTATCTTTCGTTTTCACAAAAAACTTTTTATTGTAATTGTAAGACTTGCCCAATGCCCATCCTATATCAAGTTAATAACAAATTACAAAACACTCATCCAAATGTATACAAAGTTGTATAGCGTTTGCAAGATCCACCCGGAAGACCTGTTCAATTGTAATAAAATTGAATTCTTAAATGCAGTTCACATGTCGTGTTCTCGGCGAAGCTGATGCAGTTTATCTGCGCGATAAAACGCGATATCTCGCGAGTGAGTGAGTGAGTGAGTGAGTGAGTGAGTGAGTGAGTCGCCGAACACGTCTCAATCAGCATGCAATACAACTGTACCTACTCGTAAAAGAGAGTGTCTCCGCAAATAATAAAACAGCTTTATGCATGACTCGTTCATCTTATTACTTCAAGAACAGTATTTACATCAATAGTCATTTAGCAATAGTAATATAAGTTCAACATTTACTAAACTTGTAGTTGTACAGTAAATGTTAATATTTTCCAATACTATGAATCATGCTTAGATAAACAAAAGAATGTGAATTAACCTCGGATACCAAGTCCAATGCTACATAGAAACATCTAAGCACTAGTCTGGCCGATAAAATTTTCCACATTTTTGCTTGAGGGTCGAAGGAAGTCAAGCAGAAAGGCGGGCTCTGGGAATAGCCGTCTATATGCGTCGGGGGCTCGGGGCAGGCTCACACGCGCTCACACGCGCTCACCGACGCTCACACAGGCTCACACGAGGCTGAACCCTCGGTTATTTTTGCCCCACAAAGGCTGAAACAAGTCGACGCTATAAATAGCGCGGCGGAGTTGCCCACTGGCGGCTATTCCCGGCGGGATCGTTCGCTATTTTAGCCCCACTTGTTTAGACGCATCGCTGGATTCCAATAATCCCGGTCAAGCCGCACTGAGGGCTTGTCACCGGCGAAGGGTGGTACACCTGACTTCCATTCACTAAATAAATAAATAAATAAAACAAAGTCCCATTATCCCTATGTATGCTTAAATTTTTAAAACTACACAACCGATTCGCATGTGTTTTCTCGTTAAGTTCATAGAATGATTGTAGAGAAAGATTTACATGTTTAATATAGGCGAGTAACGCCGGGGCGGGTCGCTACTATTTAATTAAGCGAATACATCGAAAATATTAACCCCACTAAGTTGATATTTGAAAGATATATTGGGGCGTGATACAGACCGCGTCGTGTAAATATAATGACATTTAATAATATTGTTATTTTATCCGCGACACTAAACTTATCGGCTGCTTCTGTTTTATTCTTAGTTTTCCTTGTTTTATTATAGTCTTGTTATTAATAAAGCTGTATGCAGATAGCTAAATACAAAAGGTAAATCCGACAGTCCTCGTGAGGCGTTATCTCGAGGAAGTGTTTCGGCTTTAAATAGAATTGGCAATCGCCTTCCACGATGCGTTATCGGCTTTTATGCCACTTCAGTTTACTTATATCGAATTCTTTGTGTAATGCCGCCAATCCTACTAATAAACCGTGAAAATTTTTGAGAACGTATGGATGAATGTGTGTTTTGTTTTAATTTCACGCAAAAATGGCTGGACCGATTTAGTTGGAATTTAGTATGTAGATAAGATTTTTCATCTCAGTATTTCCCCGGGAACTGCGCGAGTGAAACCGCGAGACTCAGCTAGTTTTTATATAATTCACCAACGCTGCGTCTTGCGTACGTAACCACGTTTCCATAATATACTTTGGCATAATATTAAATAGCCTATAGCACTTATATATGTTAAAACTCGATCCAGATATATTCTATCGAGCAAATCTTTACATATAAGTACTAACTATATCAATCAATATATTGATTGATTGATATATTCCTCGGTACCGCGCAGCCCGCCCGCGGCCCGCGCGCGAGCGGCCGACGCAAGCGAACACGTGCTCGCTCAGATTGCTACATGTAATATTATTTTTAGCGCGTATATTTACGTCGTTCTCAAACATTCAAACGGCGATGTATTTTATTGTGGCTTCCTGTTCATTTTCAACAAAGGCCAACTGTATTGTAACAGTGATTATATCACGATACGAGCGTCTATATATAGCCGCGTTTACTAGTACCCACCCAGACCAGCGAGCGCTGCCTTATCGCTCGACAAACTCATGTTTGATGACTTGTTAACTATGTATGTGTATGCAATCTAATATATACAATATACATACACTCGCGGTTCATCAAACAACAGTCATCAAAATAACAAACTTAATGATTAAAATGATGAATTCTAGTTTTGGAGTCAATCGCAAATTGCATAGTGCCTAGTGCTTACTGCAACAATGTAACCTCGCGCGGGGCACACTCCGTGCGACGCGTCACCTGTTGTGTGTATTACCTGCAACAACACATTAGTTATATTATATCCTGGAGACTTATATATGCTTTTTTCTTATAACTTTGATCAATACTATACTTTTTCTGAAGATGTTTATTTCAAAGATGGGATAATAAGTAAGCGACCGCCCTCGTCTTAAAAAACCGCAAAAATATATACCTCGAGAATGCACGGCCGGCCTTTTGAAAGGGGAAATAACAACATGAGCATATTTCTAAGTTGTACTAACAGCAATATAAGAAAATTCATTAAACAAACATTAATGTAATTTTATATCACTACTATATTTTATGGCGCATTTCCAACCAACTGAAACCGGAAAAATCGTCTCTAACATTATTTCTACAAAAACATATTCAAAGACAAAGTAAAAATTGCTAAACACAGCAGTATCGAAGGTCAGCCCCGTCCCCCGAGCGTGTGTGTGTGTGTGTGTGTCTACGTGGCGGCGTGTCGGTGTGCGCGGGTGACATAACGGGGCTATTTCGGGCGCACATGGGAATAGCATTTCCGCGGATCGCGCTATTTCCACGTTCACTTAACGCCACATTCGATTCTCATTTATTTCCAATACTCCGACTGTTACTCAACTTCATTACTGAAAGGCTGCATAATCCGAATAAGTTATATAGTGACTTTTTGATGTTTTGACAATAAACCTTAAATCTAGCTTATTAATAATGAAAATTACAAACATTTTATCAGGCTAAACATAACACGCCTACGAAAATTTTATTACAATATTATAAGTACTTTAATTAAAAACTGTACTAAATGCCCTGATAATAATCACGCCGGCAATATGATAAAATAACAATTGTTATGTGACAATTGTTTTTTTGCGGACGGTAGGAAATCATGTAAGAATATATGGTGTCTAATTTATCTTGGAATCCCAATTTTCAAAGCAACCTACTAATTTAATTGAAGTTAAAATTATCATTCTTTTAAAGTACCAGTAGTAAAATATGGACTTCTTTTGGACTCAATTTTTATATTTTTATTATTTTCAACACTAGTAGTAAACGGTCATCGTAATCTCGTCACATCAAAAGCACTGTGCGGCTCGCTCTAATCCGTTTTCATCTCGCTAATGTATCGCGATGCTTTTGTTTTGGCATACGATGTTATTACTCGTTACATTCGACTAATTGATTTAGGGTAGTATTTAACCTTGCCTCAATTTATTCAAGTTTTCTTCAACTAATTTTACCTTTCATCTGCCATATATACTAATTGTGCACCAAAATGTGTTCATCAAAATATTTTATAATGGGCACCTATTT
>DWAJ01005544.1:0-11389 GCA_018238005.1 Eurema mandarina | reverse complement strand
AACTTTTTATCTCGATTTATAAAAATAAAACACCAATGCTTATATCTTATACTGCTCTTAATTTTAACGAACGATTCTTTAAATCCGAGTTATTGGTATCAAATGGGGAGCTATTTTGTAGGTTTTGTTATGTTCCTTCAAATCAGAAACTGTATTTTAAATATTACTAGCTGTTGCCCGCGACTCCGTCCGCGTTTACTATCATAAAAAAATATTCCCCTGGAAACTGGATAAAAAGTATCCTATGTCCTTCTCCTGTCTCTAAACTACCTCCCTGCCAATTTTCAGCTAAATCGGTTCAGCCGTTCTTGAGTTATAAGTGAAGTAACTAACACGACTTTCTTTTATATTATATATTGGTATCTCTTTGCCCTATATTAATTGACGTAAGAGTCAATGTAAGGTCTACCTACGAACGGCGAAACAATGGCAGAAAGTTTAAATTTTTACCAAAAATGACTATCACAATTTGGGTAGGTTTGACATCTATTGTTATAAGCTTTAGTTTGCGATGCTTTTAATTATTATAAGTCCGGAGAGGACGCAAAGAAAACAGGTATTAGGAAGCCGCATTTTATTGCAATATGCAACGTCATCATCTAAGATACCTACGCATAGATAGGTAACTGCCTAGTAGCCAATATAGGTAAACCTCAAAAATTTAGTTCTGCTTACGTATGCTGGTGGAATGTCTTGGTGTTCTGACAAACAACAAGATTACTACAGTATATAATACGACCATACCTGTGTCAAAAGATCCTGCTTAAGCTGGACTATCCAACACAAAGAGAATCTTCAATTCGAGCTTATAGTTTCTGATAATTGGGTATTCAAACAAACTTCTCAGCTTCATATTATAATTACATGTATTATTACTTGTAGCGGCTTAGGCATGGATTATACAAATGATTTTTATTATAAATATTTATATTGGTATTTAAAATAAATACAAAGAATATTTATTGGTAACGATTATCCAATAATAATTTTATAATTTAAAGCAAACAACTTCGTTAGTCGTGTTGCATCCGCTGTGATATTTTCAATAACATTTACTTATACCTATTTGAAACGTTTCAAATGCTAAGTATTACACAGTGAAAGCAATTTGGTTTCGTTTAAGTCACGTAACTGGTTCATCGTGAGGCTAACTAAAGGATTAGTCTGTACTTTTTGTATCATTATTTACTTGTAAACGCTGGTCATTATTCTTTGGAAATAAATTCGGAAACAGCTCGAAACCTGAAAGATGTTGTTCCTTAGGTCCGTTACTTCGGATATCAAGATAAGGCAATGTTTCTAATTTTAATGTTCTTCTAATTATAACCAACATCCAACGAATACTAGATCTAATGAATAAAAAACCCCTTGTACATAAGCATACACACTGATGTTAAATAATATCTATTGACGCCGGGGACGGTTCAAATCCATAGTAATCCATACTAATATTATAAATGCGAAAGTAACTCTGTCTGTTTGTCTGTCTTTCTATCACGCTAAAACTACTGAATCGATTAGAACGAAATTTGGTACACAGATGGTCTAGAGCCTAAGAAAGGACATAGGCTACTTTTTTTTTTAATCAACCCCCAAAAAGGTTGAAACTTTTTACAATTTTACGCTTTCACGGCGAAACCGCTGAACCGATTGTAATGAAATTTGGTACACAGATGGTCACAGAGCCAGAGATAAAACATAGGCTACTTTTTAACTGGAAAAAAGGGTTATATGAAAGTCCACGCGGACGGAGTCGCGGGCAACAGCTAGTATTATTATATTTTATTATTAATTCCTTGTACCCTTGAAGCGTTGTAACCATGGAGATCGCAAATAAATCGATAAAGAGGCCTATAAATTATGTATGCAATACAATGGTTTAAATCTTGAAAGAAAATCATGCAACATTTTCAAAAGGCTGTTTACTTTTCAGGGACTTTCAGGAACGTTGTGCTCAATTACCATACATTTAAAGTAATTCAGTAAAATGGGTTAGTGTGTTTCGTATAATCTCACGGTCTTCGCAGAAACAAACATTGGATAATGCTACTATATTTATGGTTTTATAAATGTTTGCCTCTATCCAGTTCTTTCTTGTCTTGTCTGCAATAATGTAGCAATCATAAAGGGACGTACAAATACACGTAACTATAATAATGATACTGCGCAATACGTTACACAAATGTCATTTATTCACACATGGTTGGTCATGCTATTTCGCGATGGAACTCTGGCGACAACTTTTTACACTTCTACTACACTAAATAATTTTAATAAATTCGAAAGGAACTACTTATATTTGTCTGTTTCTCTTACGGCCAAATACTCATACGCAAATTAAATTTAAGCACGCCTTAAGACTCGTAATTTTGACAGAATTGTATGGCGAACTGTCAAATTAAGTTGCGTTTCAGTATTCCGGCATTAGAATATTACCACTGATCTGACATTATTGAAATTTTGCAACATTCTAATGTTTAAAGGGGTCAGTCTTTATTTTATTGGGAAATTCAATCCAAACTATTACATTCGGATGAAGTCGCTAGAGAGTGGTAGTTTTAAATAGGTACAAGAAAATAAAATATACGTCAAAATTACTATGTAGGAGTGATCTTTGCGTAATAGTATTAGATATTAGATACTGTGTTTAAAAAAAATGCCGGTAAAAGAAGTTCCTACCAGGATCAAGAAAGCAAAACTGCTGTTATTTAAATAATATTAGTTAAAACACAGTTTCATCTTGAACATAATGCACGGATGAATAAGGGCGATTATCGTCTATTAGGCGTAGAAATCGATGTTTTGAAAGTACGATATTTCTGTTTCAACAGTTGCATGCTCCAGGGTCACGGGTAGTCTATAATGAATCGTTTGCTTGTACTGCGACCCTGCACTTGCTAACTCTTGAAGACCTATTTTAATATTTAACCTCGATGCAAGTCTCCATTATCATAATAAACTAACGCTAGCATTATCATTAAGGATGGTTATTTTAGATTCTGACTGAAAGTCGTAATCAATGTTACAAGTTTTGTTGGTTTAGTTGTTTTTTTTTTCATGTTTAGTGCGAATTTGAGATGTGGCAACATCGTAGTTTTAGTCAGTATGAGTCTGGTATAACCTGCTGGCCTTCCGGTGTATCCATTTTTCCACAAAAAAGAGATAGATTGGGGATTATGGCTGAGTGGTGAGGTGGCTTTGATGTAAAACATTTTTTCGTACATAGCAGTTTAAAGTTCCTAAAGGAAATCTATTGAACTGTATAGCTAAGTACGCTTGTAAAGGTAGTCTCGGAGTGAAATTACAGTTACTGTCTACAACAGCAAATTGAACCTATTAAAGTAAATTTTATAAAATCAAATATCATAAATGAATTGTAGTAAGTTCAAATTATACTACTTCAACGCCAGTCATAGTATATATTATAATTTTAACCATAGATATTTAAAAGTCAATAGACTTTACTTTTCAAATTGCCAATTATCGTCTAAGCGTCTATTATCTTATTCGGCGTGTCACTCTTGAAAGAGTGGTCGTGGTCATGATGATATTCGAGTTTTGAAGAGTTTTCTATAAGATTTAGTTTTGTTCAATTTATTCATAACAAATGGCTCTTGCTGTTATCAGTGTCATGAAAATGTACGTTCAACACAATTAAATCTACACTACACTTCGATATTATACCGAAGAGTTTGTATAAGTACTTCCTCTTCTTAAATGATCTTTCTTTTTTTACGTATAGTAGCAACCTGAATACAAGTATTTCCTCTTATGAAACTTTCTTTTTTTCTTCTTTCGTACCAACCTTAGCAACCTTACTGCTGGTACACAGAACCACGTGGCTCTTTTGAAAATACTATTAAATATCTGATAAAATAAGAAAATACTCAGATTCTGAATAGAATGAAGCTCGTCCTACTTACAAAAATACGCATATGTTTACGTAATGGCGCACTTTATGACAGTGTTAGATAGAACGAGTAAATCATATCTGCAAAATATGAATATCATGGCTGCATCTGTGAGCGTGTTCGACCGCCGCACTATTTTATTCTGTTTAACAAATGTTTTGTTCTTCAACCAATGGTTCTCTTCTCCGAACTGCGGGCTCATAAGAAGCGTCTTCTAACACGAAACAAGCTGACTTATCGAAATAATCTCATTCGCAGTACAAGACTACAGCTCATTTACTACAATTTACTTTAGTGAACAAAGTTCTTATAGTCGTTAAAAATCTATTTTTTATTTTACCGAGCGCTCTACGGATAATGATAGTTGAGGTAGCGCGAAGCGACGTTGCCGCACCGTGCGCGAAGCCGCGAGCCGCGAGCGTACCAGCGCGGAGCAGGTAGTTCTAGCCTCCACAATGCATACAATGTAATTATACAACCCGCACTTGTCTGTTTTGAATAAAAGCATTCATATTCCTTATGGCCTCATGTCCCAAAAACTTGTTCTATTCACTCTCTTTCCAAGCAGACTCTAATTCGAAATTACCTTTCATAGATTCTCAAAAACATTTGAAAGGTAAATTGCTTAATCGAATATTCATCTATTTTTTGTCAACCTGAGAGTATTATTTATTACATCAATAGGTCTTTGATTCCTGTGATCGATCTATTAGCTTTATATAATTTTTGTCTAAAAATCATACAAGTTCTAATTGTAAATTAGAGAACAATCGATATACTTACCGCTTTCAGAATCCACATATGCAATTTTCATTTCCATATCGATATTACTTTGTGTTGGTTTTGCTTCCGTCAGATTTATTTCGTATTCGGTTGGATTTTCCAAAATAATATCGTTCTTCACCTGGCTCGTGGAAGCAACCAATCCTTGCGCAACACTCATTTTTGGAGAATCTTCGTACAACATTTACAAATAATAGAGCGAAACAACTAATTTTAGCTGTTCGCAAACTAGAAGAAATACCATCTACGTTAAAATAATATTGTTTTATCTTAAAAATTGTCCACAAAAACCGATAATTCCATGTAAAACACAAATGTAGGTTTCTAGGCCACTTCACTTACACTTTGATATTCCGACATAACTCGGACTCAATAGAACTACTGTACTCATGACTGACATTGAAATAAGTCGGTAAAGGGCAGTGGGAAACTAACCCAATTTTAGAAATGTATGTCAGTATAAACATTACTTTAAATTAAATTAAGAAATATATGAATACTAATCTTCCATTTTTTTATAATTTTTAATGTGGTAAAAACTTTGGGAACGTAACAAATGCAAATAAAAGTACTTTTACGTCTAGCAACAATACCTTGTTATACCTGCTAAAATTCATGAAAATAGTGCAAAATGACTACATTTGCTTATGAATACGCTGCGTTGTGTAATAAATGACCGTTTCTATTGCACAATCCTTTCACAAGGGCTTTGAATGTAGGTCAATCTGTATGAGTATGATTGCATAGCATTACTGTACCAATTTAATGAATCAAACGTTAATGAATACAAAAATACATCATATTTTTTATTTTATTTTATAGAGTTTACTAATTTATTGTTAATAATTAGATTGCAAGAAAATATTTAAAAAGTATTGTATTGACTACAACATCCGGTTTGTTTCAGCGCTATCTAAGCTGTCATAAACGAAATTTGTGAAGATGTCGCTGTTACTTCTTATGAAACTAAATATAAGAAAGATAGATGTCGCTTTATACAGTATCTTAATGTCAACTAAGTTTAACAGTTTGACGTGTGAGTTGTGACCAGTGTAATGTATACAATAATTAAACTAAGTACTTTATTTTTGTGTCCAAAATTACTAGCAAACCTTTCTTAATAATTAATTCCGACACGGGTTGGACCCGAAGACACGGAATAACGTGGTACTAATCTTCAACAAAGATAATTTTGAAGATTATTCATAGTACAATTTTGATGTTGAAATTTGACAACTCATGTTTTAATATCATGGTAAACAATGACTCCCGAAGTTGTTCGTGCTAGGGACAAACTATCCAGCTAGGTAGAAACTATTTTGAGGGCGAGATCAAAATATAATTGGGTTGGGCAGCATTTGGAATCTGCTTAAATTTGCTCTGTAAGTGCATCTTGTCTGTTTATGACTTACGGAATACCTTTAAAGATGTGTATATCGGAAATGGGGTGGTACGAAAAAGACAGACACTATCCTCAAAGTAACAACGGCTGTTAGATAGTCCCAAGAGATCATAGGAGAATTAAAGACTATACCCCGGGATAGGATTGTCTAGTAGTATATGCGGTTAGGCTGATATACATTGATTGATCGTTTATTAGTAACCAAACTCAAAATATAAATTACGGATTTTGATCTTTAGGTTTTTATTAAATTTTCAAGAGTTAGACTTGTTTTAGCCTAATTCTACAATAATGTTAACAGCCTACTTTACCCCGATTTGTTCTAGTTTCACAATAGTGAAAGAATTTTTTAAAGATTTTTCTCATAATATAAATCCTAAAGAGTAATTCTCCATTAATAATACTTGAAGCTATTAAGGTTTAAAAAATATATATTCACACTCACTCTTCAAATGAAACATATTACATGACATAAAAATATTTGGTTTTATTGGTCCAACAATTTTACTTGTATCATCTATATATATTGGTGGAAAAAAACAATACTTATAAACATATCCAATGAGTTAACAGTATAAAATTTATTAAAAAAAAGCCAGTGTGCAAAGAGTCTTGAATCTTAAATAAAATACAATATAGCTAAGAAAATAGTATTTTAATATTATGCCCATTACCATAATCTGATTCATCTTCAAGTCTCTTCACACATCAACTATACTATTTAGTTTATTCTCAACGAGTAGTAGACAAAAAACTAGAACAAGCACATTCCTAGCTCGGTTAAATTTAGGCGTTGGATTGTTTAGCTGCAGTGAGGATCTCCCGGGAAATGATGAGTCTTTGAATCTGTGAAGTTCCCTCGTAGATTTGGTAGATTTTGGCATCTCTCATTAGTTTCTCTACCGGGTATTCAGTGTTGAAACCGTTTCCACCGAATATTTGAACAGCATCTGATGCTGCTTTGTTAGCGACTTCAGACGCGAAGCATTTGGCAACTGATGCCATCAATGTGTTCTTTTGACCTGAAATGAAACATTTGTACATTTAAAAATCCCATAAGAATGATTTATTTACAATTACTCAATATGAGTGTGGTATGAATTATAATACTTTCAATAAAACTTGGATATAAATATAATGGAGTAAAATGCCACACCAACAATTAAATTTATAGGCTATAGATGTTTAACATCAATCCTTAATATTACAATTATACGAATTTTAAAATTTGGTAGGAACACTTTACAAACATGCTATAAAAGAGATATAAAAATGGACATGCCTAGTTTAAAAAAAAAGGGATGAACATTGTTATAATTTTTTTTTCGCTTTAATCTGCAATCAGCCATAATCAGATCTTTTCAGTTATAATGACATGTTGCTAATAAATATGATAAAATAAAGTTTTAAAAGCACCATCAAGTACACAAACATACCATGGTCGACCATCCAAGCCGATCTCTGCCAAGCGAGACGTGAGTTTTCCACACCTATGGCCATATCAGCCAACATGAAGGACACTGCTTGGTGACTAGCAATAGGAACACCAAAGGTCTTGCGTTCTAGAGAATACTTAGTGGCTTCATACAGAGCTCTGTTGGCTAGTCCAGTAGCACCAGCTGCTACCTGTAAGTAAATATTTTCTATTCTATAACATATCCACACAATAAGCAATAATGATTTAAATATACATATATTAGACTTATAACATCTTATATATTATATGTAATGAGTAAAAATTAATAAACTTGTGGATTACTTTTAGTAGTAAATTTTACTGAATATTAATGTGTGAATAATATTTTTCTTAACAATGTGAATATAAAGTAATATAATCTACCTATATTAAAGATTTTCCCCCTTTCACGATTCCTTCACAATCCGACATTGACATTTATTCATAGAGAACGGCTAAGGGCGGCAAAATTTAAATTAAGAAATACTAGTAAGTAAATTAACATATATTTTATTTAGATCTCAAGGTACCTAAAATATTATGTAAAAATTGTAACTCTATTTACTTATCAATGTAAAGTCTTGTTACATGGTGATAAATTTTATTTTTATAGGAAATATTAGTAGTGGATATTTTTAATTCTGTTTAGATATACATCCAGTTTTATTGTATAAAAAATACTAATACATACCGGTGGTCTGGTCTTGTCAAAAGCTCCCATAGCAATCTTGAAGCCCGCTCCTTCCCCGATGAGCACATTCTCCTTGGGAATGCGGACATCTTCGAAGGTGATACCGCGAGTGTCAGACGCACGCTGACCCATGTTTTGTTCCTGATATTTTGTGATTTAAGTCTATTACTTTTCTTTGAATAATTAAGTCTTTTTAAGTAAATCCTTTTTAGAAAATAGTGAGAGTTAAGCTAGTCTGTCCTATATTTTTATATGAATATATTTCATTACAGAAAACTGATTTGCTCATTAATCATGTGAGATAAACTACATATTACAATATTTTCTCTCCATAAATTTTGTATTTATTTAAAATTTACTTTACTTCACAAGCTTAACCAATATTGGTTTATGGTTCTCACATTATTGTTTTGTATTAAATCGTAAAAAAGATCTTACATCAATCAGGCTCTTATTTGGTGTATATTAAAAAATTTAATTATAATGACAGTATAGGTAGTTATAAGTATAACATCTTATAATCTACACTTATATTATAAAGAAGTAAAGTTTGTGTGTTTGTTAAATTGTAAGGGGTAATCTCGGAATCTACTGAACCGATTTTAAAAATTCTTTCACCAATAGAAAGCCACGTTATTGCTGAGTGTCATAGGTTATATAAAACCGAAAAGGATAATTAACATAACGCCCAGCTAGTACCTAAATAAATGAATTAACGAAGGCGAAATATTTTCTTAGCTCGTACGATTGTAATCCTTTGTTTGCGAATATTCCGTTTGCTTTTAGATCATTCTAGAACATTGTATGATATCAGATTAAACCCACGACTAACAGTGTTGTTGTTTTAATTATACTATTATAATATAACTTTACTGTTATATAATAAAGACAGACAAAATAAAACATTTGAAACAATTGACGACCGCTTGGCGCAGTGGTACAACTGCTTTCTGCGCGAAGGGTCGTGGGTTCGATCCCCACACCGGACAAATATATTTGTGATTTACATTTGTATTTTTCTGGGGTCTGGGTGTTGCTATGTTATGTATGTATGTATTTACAAAAGAAAAGTATGTATATGTAATTTATTTAGTTATCTAGTTGCCATAACACAAGCTTCTGCTTAGCTTGGAACTAGATGGCGCTGTGTATAAATGTCCTGAAAATATTTATTATATTATTTACATTTTGTTAATATACCTAAGACGTACATATATTGAATATTTTCTAAAACTTTGTAAACCTTAAAAATATCAAAACTCGAAACCGCCAAACGCGTCCATCTTGAAATCGCAACAGGGTCTTTAAACCGAACTGTGTCAAATATACCTGTCCCTGTTACACGTATACTAAATCGAGCAGGTCGTCTCGCTCGATACACCGTTAGGTTTAGACCGTATTTAGATACAATGACATCGTTTAAGTAATTTCCTGACAAGAGAATTGAATTCAAAAGTAAATTTAAGGCAAGTTGTATGTTTTTTATTAAGCTGATGCTATTTGCATTTGAGAAATTAATATGAAGGGTTTTTTCGCGGTAAAAACCAATCATTTTATTTTATACAGATATGAAGATTTAATACCAAATACACAATTAAAGTTCGTTACATAGTAATTAAAACTAAGACGCTACCTTCAAAATGTAAAACAAGTAAACGACTTTGTTTGTTTGTCCGTATGTACCTACGCTTAAAATTTTAAAATTTTCATGCTTTTTTTAATAGATAAACCTAGGATTCAAGAAAAGGTTTACGTGTATAATGCATGTTTTATACATGCGAGCAAAGCCGCGGGACGTAGCTAGTATTTCATAAAGTAATTAATGGAAGTAATTAGATTTATGACTTCGAAGGAAGTCGTCAAAAACAGGATATATTAATATAAATAAACATTGCTTAATTTGTGAATGTTCATGAGCTTTTCGTAAATTTTTGTTTCAAGTCATTCTGCAGTTTTCTTATAAGTACAAGTCATCTAACTTACAAGTACAGTCAACCACAAGAGTTAATTAACATATATTGTTTAATGTAAAAAATAAAGAAAAATATTTAAAAAGCTAGAAATACATATTTAATGTTGAAAAAAATAATTTTATCGTTAGTTACAACTTACTAATTTTATATAATATCTGAAAGTTTGTTAGTATGGATGTTTGTCACTCTTTCACGCAAAAACTACTAAATCGATTTGGCTGATATTCGGCTGAGGTAGATTAGATCCTGGATTAACACATAGGAAACTTTTTATCCCGGTATTGGCCCGAAGAATTAACGCAAGTTAAGCCGAGGGGCATGACTAGTTTCTAATAATAACGAACACAAATTCAAGACAGTAATGCATTATAATATTATGAAGATTGTAATTTTGAATCTCAAAGTCAAAAGTATCTTTATTCAACTAGGCTACATAAAGTAACACTTTTGAATCGTCACGGTATTACAAAACATTTACCACCGGTTAGGAAGGCAGTTTCTACAGAGAAGAACCGGCAAGAGACTCTGATAGTCGCTCTTTTTAAAATAAGAACACACAATTGTAAATATAAACAAAAATTCGTCTATTGTAATATTCATACATATTTAACGGCTTTTGTAATTGACTGTACATCGAAACGAGTTTCAAGCCCGAAAATTTGACTATTTGGCCTAAAATCTTTTATGTAATTAATTACGTAAGTTCCTACACTTCATAATAAGCTAATATTAAATAATGGAAAGTGTTTGCTTCTCCTTATATTACTACGAAATGAACGGTCGTTTTTGTACGATTTTTATTCGATAGTAATAATAATAATTTATTTCCATAATAAGGTGATTTACAAAATATTTTACCCAGGCTCCCAAGATAGCAAATACTGTTTTTCAGGAGCCTGTTTCATCCAATCATGACACATATACGGCACCCACACAATTCGTTCAGATTTACAATAGGTTACATATAAAAATATAAAAATTCATTTACAATCAGTTACAAGCGGATTAATACAGTAGAATCAAGAAAATTAAAAAAAAAAATATATATGTATAAGTATGTACGGATGAAACAATACTAATAAAATAATAATAATATAATCTAAATAGTTCTACAACGGTTGTTAAAATACGCAGTGCTAAACCAAATCAGAGTGTATGTGTATGTGTACTGAT
>DWAJ01005543.1:0-11389 GCA_018238005.1 Eurema mandarina | reverse complement strand
GGTGGGGGAATTAAAAAATGCTAAAAAAAGATCACGTGATTAATGGACAACCCCTAAGATGCATTACTTCACGTCAGTTTAACTGTCTGTCTGATAAAACTAAACGATTCGAAAACATTTCCAAAAGCCTTCATAACATTAATGAGATTAGCAAACTACATACGTCGCACAAGAAGGGCGTTAACCTCTTACCTCTTATTTGCCTCTCGTCTATCAGGCAAAACTTGAGAAGCGCTGATCGAGCTTAATCCTGTGAAGTGGCCAATGATACTATGCCTACATTAATCTAATATTATGCCGGTGACTTGATATTGTGCCAAAGTATTATACAGTCGTATAGTTTTACAATAAATGAGATTTACTATTTGATGTATACATATTATATAGTACTACTAATATTATAAACGCGAAAATTTGTAAGGATGTATGTATATAATATGTATATGCGCAATCCAATGCAAAAACTGTTTTAATCTTGATGCATTTTTTACTTCTTCTTCTTGATTAAATGGCAGTGCTACGTTATCGCAATTTTGCCAATGTCTTGTAGTTGTAGATAAAATAAGTTTGAGGGTCGATATTTGGTTGTAGCAATAAGCAACAGTTGCTTTCAATACCACAGCCAAACATCGGCCATCTTGATGCACTTTTGCAACAAAAAAACACGAATCAAACAAATTAACCTCTTTCCAATATCTTTTACGACTGACAACTGACAAGTGTCACCTGTCAAAACATCACTCCTTTATTAAATTAGAGTTACCATACATAGCAACAAATTTTTAAAAACTAAAACATTAAATATGCTAACTTAATCATCATGACATGTATAGTCAAAGTCAAAGTCCAAAGTATCTTTATTCAATTAGGCTACATAAAGTAACACTTTTGAATCGTCATGGTATTACAAAACATTCACTACCGGTTCGGAAGGCAGTTTTTACAGAGAAGAACCGGCAAGAAACTCTGATAGTCGCTCTTTTTAAATAAGAACATACAATTGTAAATGTAAACAAAAACTCAGTAGTATGATATTTATATAATAGATTTATATTATGGAATAAAAACTACGTGGTTAAAACCCCGGGGCGCAGCTAGAAAATGATAAAACATAAATATACTTAGCTACTGATTAATCCATTGATTTTGTTTCTAAAATTTACATAAATACTTTAGATTTCTCCTGGAAAAATAATGTACTAAATATACAGAAATTTATATTACAGAAAGTCTTATAATGTCGACTTTTATAAAGTAATATCTTAATAGAAGGGTATTATACTTACAATAACTGTATCGTAATATTCGCAGTCTTAAGACTGCAAACTTTTGCTTGAAATCTATTAAAGTTGACTATGTGATTCAGTCTATTAGTGAATGTATTAAACATTATAATATGTAGAGTCCATTTATGAATATAATAAAACTATAATAATTGTAGTTTTTGTACTAACTTGGAACGTTTTATTCACTGAGACAGACTGAGAGTTCATTTAATTATTCTGTTTTAAATTGAGTTAGGACTGAAGATATTACAACAATTAAGGTTTGTCTCATACGTTTATAAGTATACATGAGTTGGTCATTTCAAGGACACACAGCGATTTCACGAAACGTCCAATTCCACGATATGGCGGCGACATACACTCAATAGTGACATCGAGATATAGGAATGCATTCAGTGAGCACGCCTTTCAGGGCAGCGCGCTAACGTTGATTTACCGTTCCCATTCAGCGAGTAATTGTGTGAGGAGCTTACCGACTGCACGTCACTTAAGATAGCCGATATCGATGAGCGATATTATTTTAAAGGATCTCACGGTCGAAGATAGTTACCCATCATGAAATAGAGGTTACTGAGCTATTTAAAATTTTAATTTATTTCACCAGATTGAAAACGGCTGAAACATTTAAAGATTCTCTCGCGGACATAAAAGTAGACGGCGCGGTGTAGTAAATTGTAAATTTCGTGTAACATGTTTTAATAGATAGAAGTAAAATATTTGCACTCAATAAGGACATTGAGATACATAAATATGCAACATAGATAGCTTGACATAATAACTTGACTTCAATGCTCAAATATAATATTAATCTAAAATTAATATTTAATTAAATAATAAAAGCCAGATATAGTAGGATACTTATATGATTTTATCAATTTAATAAAAAAATGTTCGTATTGTCTACGAAGTATGTAATATGAACAAGCGATTTTATTTTTAAAATGAAGTAACGGTTTTTATTTAAATATATTAATAAAATTTTGACCAATAATAAATGAGTCGATATCCCTTGAACATTGAGCACAGTGAGTAAGAAACGCTTAAACGTTATCTAGTGGACAAAATTACTGGATCAGACCAAACGAATGGAGAAAAAGTGTCCGATAAGAGTTTCCTTATTCGACCCGCTCGGACAATAACTTAGTATTTATTCTGGTTTTACATTCAAGATGGCCGATTTTTTGTCTATGACACGCATACATTTGACTGTGATATTGACCGACTATAGCAGAGATATGGTCTAACAAGGAAATAAATGCGTAATTATAAGGCTGCAAATAATACTAATACGTCACGCCCTTTTTTAGCGAAGCGTTATCTAGTCCCACACTAACCTTTGCCGTGACATCTAGATTAGGTATAAATTACATATATGCTTGCTTGCAAATATCTACGTTTTTAAGTGTCGGGATCGAACCATACTTCTATCTTTTCATAGTTTGACGCAGATGACTATTAATATACCACTGCTCTAGAAGACCTCCTAAAGATATCCACCCTATATCTTTGTCTTAATGGACATTGCAAATAGAATCTTTCGGAAGCTAATTTGCATCAAAAAGCACACTGAAATACATATTACGCTTATAAAAACTAATAATTTTAATTTATTTTCAACCACACGAAACATTTTAAACATTGCTTAGGGCAACACTAACTTATCTGTCACATATTGCACAGATAAGAAAAACTTCAAATGCATTCTCACATTCGCAAGAGCAGCCATTTTCCCGCCAATAAGTATACTTATCTGAAAAACACGAAAGTAACGAATAAATCATGTCTAAGAAAACGTAAATTATTACTTTCGATGCAGACAGTAATTTGATTTTCCATTGTGATAATAGCGCTGGCGCGACGTCTGCTATCATTTGAATCTAATTTTCTCGGATAATCGCATGTAATGTGTGTTACGAATTATTATGAAAGGAATTATTTATCATAGTAAGACTTATAAATTATGAGATATACTTATGACGGTTTATAACTGACAATCGAAATCTGTGGGCCGTGTAACATATAGGTTAAATCCTTTAAATCAAATGAAGAATCGTCGACTTCAGCTTCGTTGTGTTTTATATATTATGTCGGAGACTGAATATCTGTGCGTCAATTAGAACCTATTTGGGCATATTCAGATATTTAATTGGCAATCCATAAAGAATACAGTTTTAAAATGGATATCTGTCACGATGCAGAATTTATAAAGTGTTCTGAATTGGGAGTTGAAGCTTACGACGATGCGGATGGCCAATTGAAGACTGACTTCGCCGCCTCACGATATTTAATCTCCACTATTTTCTGTGACGAATGTCGAAAGCCTGGTGTCGCCCACGACATGAAGATACCCCGTAGCCGCCCTCGTTATACATATTTATTTATTTATCCTTTATTACATATACCAAAATCACAAATTTCATAAAATAACAAATAAAAAAAGTCAGTGATTTCTGCTAGGCAACCAGAACTTGCATAACACAAAAGAAAAGAATGGGTAGCCAAAGAAGTATGATACAACAGATTAAATTACGACATGTATACAAAAATATAATACATATTTAAACATATACATATAACTATAATTTAAAAAATAAATAAATACATACTACAAATACACTATTCCGAGCCGAAGGCTTGTCTGTTATAATATATATACTGTCGCCAACGAATTTCACAAGCGCGATTCAGAACTCAGCTCAGCATGTAGCGGTCGATACAAACCTTACTTTCATTAGCATGTTGTTTTATACCCAACCGTCGCAGATCAAATTTAACTTTCCTTGAAGTAAAACGTCAAAAAACAATTAAAACACATACTGGTTCATGTCGCCAAGCCGAAATAATTAAGTGGCTTCTAGTTAAAGTCAAAGAATGCATATTGGTTGACAAAAACCGCCTCCGGAGTTGCCAGACATAAGAATGCAACCTTAAAAATGCCAGCCTTTTTGTCTTTTGTGGTCTCAAAACAAGTAAGTTGCTTTGATTTACGCGTCTTTTAATAAGCTTAACTTAACTTATGTTTTATAATAATCGTAAGTTCCTTAAGTGACTATAAAAAAGTGAATTTAGACTAAATAATTCTTCTTGTTACAATATTTATAATTTACCTACAAAATAACGTATTAATTTAATGTTTTATTTCTTGTCAATTTTTCAATGTAAACTAACTTGACACTGCTCTTCGAACCGGTATGTAGCCTATAAGCATTTACCTAGCTTATTTTTAAAAATATATTTGACTTTGACTGAATATATGGTAGGTAATATTATTAATTCTGAAACTGTTATAAGCCTATGTAAAGTCTCAATATGTAAATTTGCTATACGCTTTGCTATTTATGAACAATATTACGTAGGTAAATAGTCACAAGGTCTTAGGAAAAATAGCGAGAAATCTTATTTAAAGATTCGATAGTTTTTGCAAGTTCGTTAGCGTTGGATTCTGCTGACGGCCATCTTGGAACATCAATCAAGATAGAAACATTCTTAGCTTAGCTGTTCTCGAGGAGAATTTATTTTGAACAAATGTAGCCCGTTTATTTATTTAAAATAACATTAAATTTAATTTACATATACATAATTAATGGTACGTGTGTAATTATTATATAGGTAGTAATATTAATATACTTATATAAAGTTAATGAACATTTTTGTTTGACCAAGCTAATTTTTATTAACTTTGAATCGAATTTAAAAAAAATATTGAAAAATGTGCTCTTAGGACTATGCACTTACTAAACAATACCAAAGAAGTACTTCTTAACCATAATTTAATAATTACTCTCAAATATAATTTCTTAATTGTACATCTGTTTTTAACCCTCAATTAATAAACAAAACACTAAGTCAGTCTTTAAATAATATATATTTAACTCATCTATAACCCCTTAAATAAAAAAGGGTCCAATAACAAATCGAATAATGTTCGTACTATCAAAATCTTACCAATCAAGTACCAATTCATTTCTCTTATCAAATAAAGATCGAACAAAAAAGTCTCTCCGTAGCGCGTACGATACCCTCCTACTCTAGGTCAGACCAGAACAAACACTAGACTTTATCACTAGATCTAGGTCACATGAATTTCCTGAAGAGCCACATAGGTACGTAAGAATTGTTACGTACTACCGGCGAAATTGATATTTACTGTGGATGAAATTGCTGTTTATGTACTAAGCCGGGTGAGAAAAGACTAGCGAAATCCGCGTTTTTAAACTAAAGCTTTTCTAAAATGCTATTTTATTTTTTTAATAAACATTCTACTTTAAATCAATTTTATATCCTCTAAACAACATATAGTCAGAGTTTGTATTATATAATAATGTCGGTGAAATAAGTATCTAATCAATTTCTTAAATTATTTTTTAATTTGTTGATACTAAATATTCCTAATTTATTAAATATTCCGTAGAATAACTCTAATTCTGTTTGTTTATAAAATACTTACATGAAATTCCATCTTTGACTTGTACTCTAAAAAGCCAATTGCTCTCTACAACGCGATAATTCCGCTTGCATTGCTTTTTGATAGTATCAATATATCGTAACATTATTGTATGGATATGCAGCATACCCGCATTTCCTTTTTAATTAATGATTTCAAGCTAATGCAAAATTAATGAGTCTAAACTATACATCGCAATGTTCTGACTTTCAGCAGTTAAATGGTATCAAGAGACCAAATACGGCTCGAAAGAGATACATTGAAAAACTTGTCGCAATTAAGCGAAAGAGTTCGTTTAAGAAATGTTTATTCATGGGACAAGATTCGAATAATTTTGCTCTTATTTTCCTACCAGTTTTGCGCCTCTAACGGTGTACGGAGCTAACGATATGTACATTATACATTGACTAAAAGCTTTTAAATATTCATGCAGATCTTCAAACTAAAACGTCGATGTATAATTTTGTATAACGATTCTCGGTCGTGTCGTCTGACAGCTTGCGTGTGTTCAAAACCAATAAATAAAATTAAATAAAAATAATTAGTTTGGAGGCTATATGTTGGTGCAACACGGCACACGGAGGTGTTACATTGCGGGTCTCTGTAATGGCCTATTGACATGTTAACTCTTTTGTGCTTATAAATAATTCAAAATATTTATATGAATACGAATGGCCATTTCAACTTCGTGCATATTTGACATTTTCACGGCAAAATTAATATTATTCGTTTCAAAGCCGGAATGCGTGGTGTAATGTAAAAAAAGCATTTTATCGGAATGTTAGTAGTTATGATTTATAGCGATTTAAATAATTGTATTAACATTTCACATGTGTTCAATTAAGCATTTGACCTTATAAAATATTTTTATTGCAGTTTTATTGCACTGAACTCAGTTGTTAAAATTAAATGATATTTTTAAATTATCTGATATCTATTACAAGAACAATCCTATGAAATTAAATAGACATAAATCTTACCATAAAGTTAAAGACAAAATATCATTATACTGCTTTTTAGTGATAAGACTGAATATATCTAAATATATTTATTGTCAACAAGTCTGATGCTGTACTTTTATGAAATTCTATAAATTAAAAAAGGGTTAATTGACAGTTACCCCATTTCCTCAGAAAAATATTAATACTTATATGGCTGTGTTATCCACTTTTTGAAAGACAAGAAAGTATAGATCTACTTTATTAATACGACTGTTTTTTTCCTAATTCATATTATGATATTTAGTTTATAAGAATATTAAGTGTAAGTGATGGTAAATAATTATTAAGCTTCCCATATGAAGCATACTTCTAGCGAATGAAACGGATTCATGCAATAAAGTCGTCTATAAGTTGTGACACAGCTTGTACTTTCTTAATTCCAATGAAGCTTTATGGCTCAAGTCACGAATAATGAATTAAGTTATTACGCGTTTTTTATTTATCGCAGCTATTTCAACCCTCCATAATTTGAATATAAATTGTATGAAAATTGAGCGACGCCACAGTTTTACAGTGTTGTAAGGCTGTAAGCTGAGGTGACCAATGGCAGGGTTCCGCAGAAGAGAAACTGACGTCTCATTAGAGATCATGGGAGCACCGTAGACCCATTGTCTCTTCTCTTTCATTCCCTTTTGTCACATCCTTTCCTTTTTGCCTTCGAAGAGTTGGCAACGCTGTTATCAGAGCAGTTAGCTTTGCTACTACGATTCAGGGGTGAAAATGATCGCTCACCATCAGATTAATATCCTCCTCAGTCTCCCACTATCTTTGTTACATAATATGAAATGAAGTCGGTTTTTTCTGTCTGTCTCTATGTATTAAATCTTTAAACTACGAAATCGATTTTTGTGAGTTGTTTTTTAATAAATTGAGTGTTTTATGAGGAAGGTTTATGTGTAATACATGAATAAATGCGGGTAAAACCGCATAGTGCAGCTAGTCTTATATAAAAGAGAACCTTTAATTTGTTATTATATATTTTAGTACTACTAGTAAAGTTTTTGCCACGGTTAATGACTATAGAATGGCTGTATGAAAATAAGTTATTTTGCTGACCTTACGTCAATCACGGAATTGTGTAATTTTAAGATTAAATGGCTCTGATAAGGACAATTTTATAGGTCAATTACAAATGATACCAGACATTACAATGTAATAAATGTGTCGATGCTGGAAATGTTTTGTTTATTTGTACCTTATTTATTTTGATTCTTTTCCTTATTTAAAATATAGGGGCTGCTGGTTACTACTATATTAGTATTTCAACAAGGATTGTAGCCACGCAAATGCGTTGCCGGCCTTTTAAATACGAAAAAAAGGAAAGAGTGACAATAAAGAGAGAAATATAAATATACTACAATAGAAGGGATATTTAGACTGAAGTCCTTAACTTCATACTACTATCTAATAGATAATTGATACAAAATTACTCTGTCTTCGTTAATCACTATGCCAGACGTGAAAAAAAACTTAATACAAACGGCTTAGTAATAGCTTAACTAATACATACGGTCTAGGTTAGACGATGTTGTATAGATATATGTTTATTTGCTTTTTAATATGATGGTGGTCAATCTAGCATGAGCAACGCTCGATACTAACCAAGCATTCTTCCCAATATTCCCTATAAAATTGACAAAAATAGCCAACAAATTAGTAAGTTTAAAAAGGATAAGTTTAAATGTATAACACGGATACAAGACATTCGATCATTCCGGGCGGAGGCGCTGCTTTTAAAAATAAAAGGGTTGCAGTACAGTCGGGAACGAAAGTTGTTTCACTATGTATTTACTTAGTTTTTAGTTACTTGTGAGATGAGTAAGCTTTCCAATTTATACTTATATTAAAAAAAGATAAAGTACGAAAAAATTCTAAATAATTTATTTTCGCGAGATTGGCTTAAGTGAACGCTCAACTAGTTTTCTTTTTAGCCTCATTGTAATATTTTTGCAATAATACTTTGACTTTTCTATGGGATACTATTTAAAAAATCGCTCTATTTTTTAAACGTTTTCAAAAGCTTGGTGTGCAGTTTTAACATCCATGAAAGGCAACTGACAATATCAATAACATCAATAACAAGTAATTTTCTATGAACTTCTTAATTACCTGACAAAGCTCAAAAATCCTCCTTTTTTGAAGTCGGTTAAAGGTAACAAATCACAACCGCGCAAAACAACGTTGTACGACTAGAAAAAAATACAAGATATATGTACACTAATATTATATAGAGGTATTTTTGTATGTTACGAATAAATGCAAAAAGTACTGGACCGATTTTAATAATTCTTTTTACATTAGAAAGCTTTATTCTGTTTTGTTACTCAGTAACATAGGCTATATTTAGTACTATAATATAATACATTGATTCCTGAAGGCTTTTCGTCGCGACGGTAGCATCGCGTGCGAACCTCGCATAAGGCGCTTACACACGCGAGACTGATGTTTAACAACGTTCGCATAAAAACTACAAGCGACCCGATTGATATTTTATACCTACTACTGTTTTGTGTTGTACAAATTACATTTTTGGATTAATTTGTGTTTATTATGAGTTGGACCGATTAATTGCAATATGAGAAATAACAAAAATTATTACAGCACGTAAAGCTCCTTATAGTTATATTTTGAGAGATTTTGGTTTTATAGGGAAACTCTAGATGTACTTAAATCTCCATATAATATTAGAAAACTATAATATTTTTATACATTATATATGAACCGATGGGGTTTTTACGTTATTTCAACCGCGAAATAAGCAATTTAAAATTTTAAACTTCAACCAAAGACGATAATAGGTAGGTAGGTAGGCCTTTTTTTTAAATCTTTTTGACAAATAAAATAATAACCCAACTACAATATAGCAAGATAGATTGTAATTAACCGACTTCAAAAAAGGAGGAGGCTCTCAATTCGTCTGTATGTATAATTTTAATTATGCATTTATAGGAAGGACCTGCTAAGCTGCTATTTACACTAGTTCAGTACTCGATTGTAGTCAATTATAATTATACGTTTAAATGATTTAACATTTAATTAAATAAATAAATTTAACAGACATAGTACAATGTATGTAAAAATGTTTTTATGTTCTTAACGTTTCGTGCATGTCCTCATGTATCCAATCCCGTTATTAGCACATAATCGTGGCTCGCAAGGAAGACTTACTAATGTCGGATTGAGGACTGAACCGCATACTTTTACTCAATACATTTAAAGGAATTCAATGATAAAAAAAATATGTAATAATTTATTTACATACTAGCGACCACTACCGGCTTCGCAAGCATATATTGTACAAATAAACCTACCTCTTGAGCTCTATATATTAAAAAAAGTCCCCACGAAAATCGGTTGCCTAGTTTTAAAGATTTAAGCATACCTACGAACAGACAGAAAAAGCGACTTTGTTACTAAGCTTACACTTTAAATAAAATAAATAAAACCTCTTTTAACGAAAACAAAAATAGCCAACAAAAAATCAATACAACCCGATCTACAAGATGTTATAGATCAGGCGAGCTTAATTACGACGATAAAACAATTGCGGAGCTTTCTTAGCGTCTTAAACACTCATTAAGAGTCATTAATGGGGGTCGACGGGCGATAAATGGCTGAAATAGTACTCGCGTAGGCCGACTAAGATATGTTCCTACGTGTTAAGCCGTTATCAATCAAGTTTCTAGCTTCGACTTGCTATATCGTAATTTCTAGTCATATTATTTAGTAACTCTGTGTGTCGATCTGTCACGCTATATCTCTAAATGAGAGCGAGTTTAACGATAATAGGTACCTATTTTATTAGAATAGCTTAACACTTCAGATGATATTACATATAGTGTATGTTTTAACTTAAATATAAAGATTAAAAAAATTGGATAGTTTTTTTAAAGCATGTTCGTTATTTTAAAAGATGTAACTGAAAAGTTCAAGCGATTTCGTTACAAGATTTAGATTTTTTAACTGAAATCTTAGAACTAGAAAGTTCTGAGTAGCAGAATTATTTAAGTAGATATATATAAAGGGAGCAAAATTGACATGTATGGATCTCCAAGGCACATTTTTATACTGTAGAATGCAATATTTTCCATATTATACGCATTGCAATTATATGCAATATGTTAAGTTGTCTGCACGTAGAACAATTTTTATTCTGTTTTATTTAAAAACCCATTTGCCGATGCGACGTCTATATTAGTAAAAAGTTAAGAATAAACGTCTGTTTCGCATGCAAATACCCAGTAAATATTCAGAGCAATACCTATTCGTATTGACGGGTAGGCAGAAGGTTTATCACCTCTCCATATTTAGATACAAGATGCAAATTGGATGTCAATAAATGTAAATCGTTTGCGTTTATGCAGATTGCGTTTCGCGCAGCCGGCGGACCCGAAAAAAGACAACTTTTTATATATTATTTAATTAAAACAAAACGCTCAAGTAATTATAATAATGTCCTGCGATGCGTTAGATGTAGGTAAGTATATAGTATATGTATAATAAAACTTTAAACTGTAAACAGTATATATAGTAGGGTGGTCCTTATTTTTCGACTTTTGAATTATCCTCGGGGCACTTTCTAATTCGATTATATACCTCTAAATATGAAATTACCTTTTTTTGTTTTATTTTTGGCTAAAATTTAGAGGTCGCTACCA
>DWAJ01005542.1:0-11394 GCA_018238005.1 Eurema mandarina | reverse complement strand
CAAATAATAGGGCTACACCAAGCAAGTCAAGTGTTTGTATTTTTTATGTTTATTTTCGACTAGCCGTGCCCCGCGGTTTCCTGAACAATACCGGGATAATAAGAATCCTATATGTTATTTCAGGGTATCACCTATCTACATACCAAATTTCAACTAAATCGGTCCAGCCGTTTTTGCGTGAAAGAATAACAAACATACATCCATACATTCTCACAAACTTTCACATTTATAATATTAGTGGGATTAAAATTCTTAAGTATAGATTTTGCTGGACTCGGCCTGTTAGCTTATAATTTATTTAACCTAGTTAAAATATAGAACAAAACACCCAGAACAAAGCTTTACTAATGCATATTTTTTTTTACCAAACATCTTTTAAATTTAAAACAATGCACGTTCGATCGACCTGATATAAATTCATTCCTATGGATTTCTCCACACCCACACTATTTAAAATATTCAGTCAAAGAACACGGCTCCCATTCTCCCGTACACGTCTTTGATGAAATATTTTATTTCCCTAAACATTAGACTGCGCTAGATGACATGTTATTTCAACTTCAAAAGCAAACAACGTTTTATGTTACCTCTATTATAATATGCCTACTAACAGTAATGTTTACAATATAGCTATATCATATAAAGCTGTGTTATTATTTATCATTGTTTTACAAACACAATAGATAGTATCATTTGAATAATTTTATCTGATACAAGTATACCGCGCGGGGATGCGTACGCTCGTAACAAGCGTCCATTTTGAATAATACATTATTATTTATTTCTTCCATACAATATATTATTGCAAAACGTTTGTTGTAAACCATCCTTTGCTTTAATTCACTTGAACAATATAAGGAATGGCTAACCATTTGGAATGTAATTGCTTTCGTTTCTTTAAGACATAGAAATAGAAATTCTTGCCAGTACAGCTCGAATAGCTTTAATAACATACTCGGTCTCACAAATCTTATTACAACACAGACATTAATTGCAGCGAATAATAGTAATAATATACAATATAACAATAAGTTATATTTTCTTTACAATTGTCCTAGATATCAGAGAATCGCGATCGCACGGTGATAGCGGCTAACAACTCTATGCGCCGGTGATAGAGATCAGTATTGAATAATATTATAATGTTATAACGATCGCCTCAGCCATCATTTAGTTGAGATGGATTAAAAAATTTAACTGTTACAATAGACGGGGACCTTGAGATTTGTACTCAGGTTTTATTGTGTTTCGCGTGTCCGTCTTGTACCTCGATGTGTGTACATAATTTATTACTGTTTTATTATAAGACATTACGTGTGTGTGCGGTGCGCTGCGATCATATGTTTTTTGTCTTTTATATAGAGCAAAGTGTACGTTGATCTTGTATTGAAGAAATACTATGGCGGAATTTCGTGATGCATCTTTAAAAATGAAATACCTATATACAATACAATATACGAAGAAAGGAAAACTTTAAAACAAATCAATTACGAGCTACTTACTCCATTATTAGGATAAAAATATAAAATTAAATACATGTATCAAATTACTTGATATTCATGGGTCTGGAGGATTTTTTTCATCAATTTTACAAATAATGTCAATTTGTGCATCATACATTGAACAACATAATCAAATCTGACCTAGAAAATAACCTACCCACGCTGCCGACATCGGACTGACATTTACAGTAGTTTTCAAGCAAAATTATTTACGTGAACAACCTAAAATTCTTAAATTTCTTCTTTGATAACAAATTGATACGGCAAAGCTACTAACTATCGAAACTTTATTTTTTTTGCTACCACAGTAATCACTAACATCGTAATTATATAAATTTTCCGCGATTCGTCGTTCCTTTAAAAATACATTGCAAAATTGAATACGTATTGCGTAAATAGTTGCAACTTGCTTTGCTATTATTTAGAAATTGCTCAATTGTATGCGATATTTGATTTACGTGCTCTACTAATTGATGTAATTATATTGATTGTAATGTTTTGATATTTTTAAGAGCCGTGGTGTGGTGTAGTTGTGAGTAGGTTGGTTTATGGTAGGAAGGTCGCGGGTCGCGGCTAGCTGCGTTGCGAGTGCGAGTCGGGCTCGCGAGTGGCGAGTCGCGAGTCTCGAGTCGCGCCATACGCCGAAGTTAATGTATTTGATGTAATGCGCGGTGCGCGGTGCCCGGTGGCTGCGAGACGCATGCGTCGCCGCCGCAGCGAACGATCTGGATATATTTTATGTGTTTATATAATCTAATTTTATTGTTTTCTTTATTTGCGTCCCACTTTTGTTTGGTCCGGAGCCCGGCATTGTTCTCCGTCGTAAACGCCGATTTAGATGATATATAAAAGGTTGTAAATTGTAATAATAAAAATTTGCCGTATGAATTTTTTTATTTAGTGTATATTATACGTATTTTTATCACGCTGGTTGCGTACGGCCGCTTGCTTGTGTTGTGTTGTATTTACAAATTACACGTTTGTCACGGCTCGGTGTGGGTGTGCGACGGATGTAATGTGTTTGTAGCGTTTGTATCAGCTGATTAAAAGTCAATTAGTGAGCTTCGGTTCATAATCATAAATGATTTTAGACGGTTGCTTTGGTTATACTTCGAATCTTCGAGATGTGCGCATTCTTGGACCTAGTACATATACGCATGCGAACTGAATCGTTCCAATTACCAAATTAAATGTTTTTTGTGTCACTAGTATATATTAAATACCATTATTAGTCATTACTGTAACGAAATAGTACACCAAAATTTTCCTTAACCATTGTACCAAAACCAGTTTCAATATCTCGCAAGAACACAAAAAATCGATATTTATAATAAAATTTATATGATAACATTTGTTCAGGATAAAAATGGCGGATGTCTAGAGTAGGCTGCATCTGTTATGGCTCATTGTTATTAATTATTTACAAGTTACGACGTTGCCGGAGTCCGGAGACATTGCACCGTCTTAAACTGCTTACTCACTGTAATGGGTCTTCGATTTTTACGTTTTATTTTTAGAATTTGGTTTAATGTGAATCGCCAGTTTCTAAGCTGTTACTACAATGACAAAGCCAGCTTTTGTAGTAATATTTCTATTGCTTCTATTCTTATAGCTTTATTTTTATTGCTTGCCGGCATTTAAATAATCCTAATATAATAATTTACATTAAGTTCAAGCTTAAAGGTAGCAGGTACTTGTGTAAAGGGAAATGTGACATTGAGAATAAGTAGGTATGCATAATTATAGCAGTTCAAAGTTTACTGACAGTTTTATTGATAACTAGTGGACCCCAACAGACTTCGTTCTGTCAAAAAAAATCCCGACAATTATTCGATTTTTTCTCGCCGTAAAAACCATCCTTGGACTTCAACGTACATTTAAAAAAAAATTGGCTAAATCGGGCCAGGCGTTTTTGAGTTATGCACTTACCAACACATCTTGCGATTCATTTTGATATATAAGATTTTATAATACTTTGTAGGTATGTTCTGGTGAGGCTCTTTCAATCTTACTTTCATCATTGTGAATGTCAGATTTCTATCAACCAAAACCCCGATATGTTCCGTCTTACAGATTTTCGGGATCTTATACCTTATATAAACCACCTCCTGTGACAATTTCGTGTTCGACACAAATAGTGAATTCGAGCTAAGCCAATAGTTGCGCAGTGCGTATAGCTCGGTCATACATCCTTAGTTTATATTGTAAAGAAATGCAATTTAATCAGGGTGTGGACTGTGGAGCTGCACCGAACACCGCGGTATCCAAAACCTGTTTTTATTTCTTATTAATATTAATAATGAATACCCACTCGGAACGGGCGCGACTACGCTGTTTAGTTGTAATTAAGCACGGCATTTGCAATTACAGACGGACAATGTTTTCGACTTGAATTATGTAATTTCTTGGCATTTCAATTCAATGTTACCGCTTTCGAATGAAATTTATTTTTCTTTAAATTTCACGGCTTCTTGCACTGTGTAACCGCGACTTTATATTTTTTAAATTGTCAACGTAATAAGGTCGCTATTTCGACGTGCAATTATGTTCATAAAATTCCAGAGATGACCTTTTATGATGAACTTTTTAATTACAATTAAGTATTGTTTTTAACGTTAAATTATAGAATTGTTTAATGAATAATAACTTTTATGTTTCGTCTTACCGAAAGCTATGTAAAACTAAGGTAATTTTTTATAACATTTATTAGATTTATATCCACTAGGAATAGTAGAATGACTAATCAACAAAAATCGGGATTTAATACGAGTAAAACCGCGGGTACAGCTAAATGACCAAATATCATAGAATAAAAATAACTAGTAAATCGTATAACACATCACTAACCATTATTAATATTTTAACAATAAGTATCCCGAATGTAACTTTACCACCAATCAAAAAGCGACTTTTCTCCCTTTGAATAAGATTGACATTAGCATAGCTAAAGGCTATAGGAACCAATCCAAGCTGGACTTAATCAGACTATAATAACACGGTTGACGATGCCTCGATTCCCGGCGACACTTACAAGAGGTGTCAACAAACGTACATACAAATATTAATTTCTCGTACCTAACGTAATTACCCTTCCGCTTATAAAACACAGCGCTAATAAAAACATAAATATTATATTATATGATACGTATCACTAATACATTCAAACAACGCTTATATCTTGGATATTAAAAGTATATATTATGCAAGCCTGTCGGAATGTAGTCAGTGCTCAGAAGTCGGAGCGCGCTCTTGCAGAATGGAAAAGCTACTTTTTCATTTGGCGGTACATATTCAAATACATTTGGAGATATGTTTACATAATTTATGGTCTAAGTTTGGAGTAAATGAAAGGGCCGTTTTTGGTAATAATTATAACGGTTTTAATAGGACGAAGTGGTGGTTGACGCGGAGACTAATACGATGTTATTTTCGTTGCCATCGATAAATTGTTTTTTAAGACGAATAAGCAGACCTTTGGCCGCATACATGTTTAACAGTTTGTGTAATTCTTGAATTACCTATACTCGTATATCTACTTATTGGGTTGGTATCAATCGCATGGTAACCTGTAAAAGATACATAATAATTATTAATTACCAGTGATCTTATTATCACTTTATGTATATTTCTATCATATTCGAACAATGTCGTTCAAACATTCACGTCCAAGACACGTTTAATTTAGAACTAAATCATAAAATATTTATCTAACGTTCCGCTGGAACAACAAAAGCGGCGCAAACAAATGAATTTTTGTAATTTAGTAAATTTATTGCGAGGCGCGTTTACATTCTATTTCCGAAGAATCGCGAAACCGACACGGGCATCAGCTATAATAAATTTCTTGTCTTATAAAAATAAAAGTTTTCTTTTTGCCCGTGCCGCGCGGGGCGACTACAGACTAACTGACGGCAGAGAGTTATTATTTTTTTATGAATATATTTTTCTGTGTTAGGGCTTCCTAACAGTGTAATGAGCTGACTCAAACAATTTGTATATAGGTATGTTATTAAGAACTTGTAATCCGTACCGTACTATATTTGTTGCTTTTTAGGAATCGAAAATTACATTATAGCAATTTTTTCATAAGCTCAAAATCAATACCTCTCTTGTATAAATCAGTGCAAATACAAACATCTTCGTTAAGACAACAGCGTTTGACAGTTCCTAAAGCTCTTCTCTCTAAATGACGAAGCACAGAGAGTTAAATGAAACGCAAGATTAGTAGTTAAGAAGCAAAAAGTATAGCTTCAAGTCGGAGTAGTCTGTGCAGGGGTAGACGGGGCGGGGGCGCGGGCGGGTGTGCGCGGGGGTGCGCGGGTGCGGGGGGTAGACCCTACCTCGGCAAAGTTGTGAATTGGCCGCTCAGCCCGCTCGCATTATCGTGATTCATGCCGCTTATAATTTTATATTATGTTAAAACTGGGGTGAGCGGGGGGATATTAAAAATACAACAGGCCAGAGCACTTTGCACCGTCTGCATGGTAACCAAGTTTGTTTGTACCAAAACTATTGATCCGAAAATCCGGCCGAGTTTTAAGCGTTATAATCGCTTCCTGAAGCGTTTACTTACGATTTGCGGTGTTCGACTTGCGTTCTTTGGCGAGCTGTTTTTGTTATAGCGCTGGTGAAATTGTGCTCTTGTAACATGTCAATTTGAAGGTCAAATTTAACTTTTGGTGCATTAATTTTGCATTCTTCACCACAACAAAACAATACTGATTGTTGGTGTATTCAAGTACCTATTATGACAAGAGTCCTAGAGATGATATATCGTGAACTCTTCCATACCTAGATAATATAAAATCTTTCTCATAAAACACTTGAAATAAACTCAACTTCCAAGCGATGGACAACAGAAATTGATTTCTATTGCGAAAACTTCCACATACTTGTTCGTCTCAGAATAAACTTCACAATTTCATCTATCTTTCTTACCTACCTGTAATTCTGTAATCGTATCGCCTCCCCGAGGGTGGACGTTACAAAGACGCTCGGAAGGCGGGTCTCGGCTCAAATATGATAAAAATATCTGGTGTACACTTGATTTAGCGATCACCGGATCTTAGATGGGGACGACAATAGTTGGCGAGCGGTCCACGCGGATGGAGCCTTATTAAATTAGCCGAGCCGACGATTAAACGGTCCGACGAACTGCGACGCGTACAACGCACCGCCCGAGCTGTATATTTATTATACACAATACAATTTCGTTATTAGACATCTATTTGTGACTAGTTATTTCTATTGTCGCTTTTTCTATTTATTATCGTCTACAATGCGTGATTATAATGTAGCTTATAATAAATGACTTATGTGGGTGGCGGCCGTTCCACACGGGTGCGTTGAGTTTAGACATTTATATGTAATTGTTATGGTGTTTTTGCTCGTACCTGCAATTAGATGTTTCAGTACACTTTGTTAATGGCACATCTGGAGTGCTATTTAGCGCTATCTACAGATTACCGTTTACATGGAGTAATAAATTACATTTTAACCGACACTTAGATGTTATATTCATACTAATGAGATTAGTTATATATTTTTTCTTGTTACAAATTAAAATACACTAATTACTGTAATAAAAGATATGTTAATTTTTTGTATGAATCTCTAAGTGGGTGTTCAGCTACTATGAACCAGTTTTAATAAATATTAATCGTAATAATTTTTAAGTATCTAAAAAAAAAACACTATCGATACTGTACAAAATATATTTTTAAATCCGAGGCTCGGTTTTTAATTACCTACTTATTATAAAAAATAAACAACTTTGTTGTCTTAACTATAATTTACAATTATATATATTTACAAAATAAATGATATATTTATTAAATAAATATTTATTGGATATCGAAAGTAAAATGTGCCTAATGTGTCCCGACTCCATTCGTAAATTAACATCCTTACAGTAAGACCAGAATGGGAAGAACGTCGGAAGTAGCGATCAATAAGCAATGATAATGCACTTTCACGCTGTGAAAATTAAGCCCTTTATTGTCTGCAGTTGGGTAGCAGGTTAAGGCATTTTTTAGTTTCGATACCTATTGCGCGTATCATTGTATGAATAATATCGCGATATATCCTGTAGTTAATAATGAGTCTTACGTATTTTAATATATTAAGTATAAAACAAATTCCCCCATCGCGTCTGTGTGTCTGTTTAAATGTCCGTGATAAACACGAAAACTACTAAATGTAGTTTCATGCAGTTTTAGCAAATCGATAGAATATTGGTTCATAAGGAAGGCTTAGTATGATAAAGTCTTAACTTAAATAAGTTGTTTTTAATACTGCTGTTGGTAATATATTAACTGTGCTATAATTTAAATCCATATCATTAAAAATTCGGTAGTCATTACAGATATAAATCTAAATTATAACTGTTCATAAAATTGAGAAAAAATTTACAATATTTGTAATAGGTAATTACCATATCAATCAAAGAAATATCTTATGCATTTCAATATAAAAACTAAGGCTCGCTTAAATAAATTCATTTGTAGTTCCCACACAGATACGACAACCCTCCGTTTTGTAGTCTTAAATTCACCCTTGCTTAAACAATTTATATATTCAGATATAAAACTATGGAAGCTAATAAATCTCCGTAATAATCCGCCGAGGCCGTAAGCTGATACATAATTGCGTTGTTAAAATCTTATTTTAATAAGTAAATTCATTTACTTCAAATATTTAATAAAAAAGTATCTTCTACGCCATTATTTATACAAAACTACATACATGTAACCTTTTTACACTTTTTATTGACTGTTAATAAAAAAAAAAGAAATTGTATTGCATTTAAAAAAAGAACATTTTCCGTCATGTAGTAGGAGTCTATCCGAATCCGATATATTTTAAATCAACTGGCATTTACTTAAATTGAACCAGTTGGTAAAGCTTAACATTTATAAGTTAATAAAATTGTTATTAATAAAGCATGTTATAAAAATACAGCGTATCGCATAGTTAAGCGCTCGTCGGACGGAGGGGATTTTTAACGTTAAATTGTTTTTGAAATTTCTCTTTATTAGTTCGGAAACTTTTACGTTCAACTTCGTAAATAATACGAAAGCTCATTGCGAACATTTTTTTAATTCAACTTTTTGATTGAACTCATGCACCTGTTAAATAAGGCTATTTTAACATTTTTCAGCTATTATGTAGGTACCTACTCGTACCTGGAAACAGTCTTTATTATTATTTACTTCGTTTTAACTAATTTAAGGGTTTCTAATAATAAAGACGACCCTCAGCCATGAGAACACGACTGTAAAGAAGAATTTATCTAAATTACTAAGTTATTTCTAAGTAGTAGGTAGGTATAAAGAAAATTAAAAAAACTATACAATAAAGTTCTAGAGTAAAAAAAAAAAAAAACAAACTCCCATTATTGAGTAAAAAACTAACAACGTTAATGTGAATAATGAGGATAGGAATGTTTTTAATATGAGAATTATAATAATTTGATTTAACCAAAATGTTAATGCGAAATACAAAAAAATTAATTTCATTTATATTTCTTAGGTCGTGTCATTTAGGGTTGCCGGATGCCGGTACGGACGGCAACGAACATTTCAATTCGATGTCTTTCGGCTTCCTCTTTTTTAAATACAAGCGACCTGCCCCTGCTTCACTCGCATATACATATAAACTTTTCTCTTGAATCACTCTATCTATTAAAAAACAGCACGGGAATCGGTTGCGTAGTTTTATAGATTTATGCATACATAGGGATATAGGGACAGAGAAAGTGATTTTGTTTTATACTATGTAGTGAAAAGTCTTTCTGTCTGCTACACTTATCGCATTTGTAGTTTCGCTAATTTTATTTTAGTAGGAAATCCTCTTTTGGATATTGCGTTCTTCTCGGGGGAGAAGGAGGTTTATGTCGGACACTCACGAAATGATACCACTACCGACTAAAGCTCACCAGTGTTCCTCCGCGCTCACACACCGACTAGACTGATTTCTTATTTTGAGATGCCTATCGTCTAAAATCGTCGTCGAATAATAAAGAAATTATCTCCTTTAACTATGTTGTTTGGCCGACGAAGTCAGAAGCAAATGCTAGTAACCTTTACACCTACCGAAAGGCAAAATCTCAAAAAAAAAAGTTATATTCATACCTAGAATAGATGGATAAAAAATAAAATGAAATCAACTCTAACGCATGTACATACTTATAGATATTTATTATATATTAAATAAAACAATAATAATTGTACTGAACGCGATCAACAATGTTGTAAATAAGCAATTTATAAACACATATTTCAAGTGATAATAGCCGTAATTAAAATAAAATAACAAATGCTCATGCATAATATTCATACTGTCGTTGCTGACCATACCTTACTTGTACCATAACACTTATAAATGCAATTTTCCAAAATTGGTTCATTACAGTGGCGATAAATAATTATTTATAAATATGGCCGTGTCAGCGCTGTCAGGTGTCGTAATGAAGAATAACATTTTATTAAACATTGTAAGGTCAATGAAAACAAATTATCCAATATTAATATACTTGATATTTTCTGATAATTATCGATGTACGCATTCGCTTGTAGTTTTTTAACATATTTTAAATTGTGAATACGCAAACGAGTTTGTGGCTTGCAACGGTCGTGATAAATAAACTGTGGTATTTTCATATATTTTATAAGATGTATTCCGCTTTGAATAGCATTTAACGCTTACTAGAATTTATTCTACATATATTATGTATACTGGAATTATTGTATTGTTTATTTGCATTGAATTGGTTTTGAGACTACTGGACCGTTTTGAATAATTTAAGAAATTGCGAAAAATTCGTGTATCCTACATAACTACCTCCTTCTTCCCAGAGGAGAACGCGGTATCCGTTAGAGGATTTTCCACTTTAAAAAATATAGCTATGGACAGTCTAGTTTATAATATGGTAAAATAATTTGCTTAACAGTAGAAGCGAAACCGAAATCCACGGCTAGTCAATCATATAATATATTAAATAAATTCTCGTAGAATACTTACACAATTATAATTTCAACTGATTGTTGTTTTGAACTTTAGGAATATTTTTCAATACAATTTGCATAGTAACACTCAACATAATAATATCATTATTATCAAACGCGAGACTCTGGACTTAGGCAAATGAAATTACGACATTTATATAAATTAGGTGAATAATTATTTTAATTATTTCTAATTAATCAGACGACATATTTAATATATAAAGACTTTGGTAAATCGTCTAGCTCGTTTCAATTTTAGTGGACAATTAAAATAATCATGAAACATGGTTACATTTTAGTTATATTCTCAAATTTACAAAATGAACTAAAAATAAAAAGTGTAGCACTAGTTGTTCGATATACATTGCGTCTTAACTCAGGATGACATTCGTGAGCGTCTACAACGTTACGCAATGTATTTGAGTCACATCGATGTGTCCAGGTTATTCGAGAAATAGGATTCCTGTGGTAAGGGCCAGTACCCGCTGCGGTAACAGTGGGGTTGGTTGATAGAAGTCCCAAACCCATGGCCGTTTTCCCGAGGACTTCACTATAAAGAAAAAGAAAATTACTTACTAATTAACGAATATGTAGGTACAGCAAACTATGTCTTATATCTATAGAACTTCTTACACATTACATTGTAAATGAACGATAGAAGAAAAAACCTAGTTCAATTAAATGTAACGGAAGAGAATAGTAGGTATAATGAACTAGTGTTTCTTCACAAATCTTAGCTTTGATTACACATAGGTAGCATGATAAACAGTAATTACAATATATGATCCAATATTTGTAACATCGACAATGACGGTGTATTTAATTGTAATTGACTCGTTGTTAAACTCGATAGTTTTTTTTTTAGAAGAAACACTAGTTCATTCTAC